>NMRB01002058.1:0-27952 GCA_002633025.1 Notospermus geniculatus | reverse complement strand
GGCTTACTGGAATTTGCGCAAAATCAAAATGCGCAATGGAAAAATGCGCAAAGGGGAGATATCATTATTCAAAAACACACCATTCGAATCTCGCCAATCACGTTTCATGTCCCATGGACCCTAGACGTGATCATCATTCTTGAACGCTCATGCATACGGTAATATATACGCGTGATCAGTCCGTTACTTTTGGTAATGCCGCTGTAGGGGATGAATTTTTCCATCGAATTTTCTGAATATGCTCAATAAAGGCCTACACTGAAGCCACAATAGGCCCGGAATTTCGGGAAAACATGGATTTTAATCGTGTAAAGTGGGCATTGTTATGGTTCAAACTTAGGAAATATTATGCAAATATCAGTGAGTGAACTCGCGCACTCTCGGGGAACCCCCAAACCCCTTGTGTGGACCACAGTCCTTCCTATCTGCCTTTTGTTTTTGTATGGGATTTTTCATATTGTTCATTCACACACACAAAATTGACGTAGGCCTAACCATTATACCCCGGTACTCACTTAGCGAAGCGGCTCACTGGCTGTCACGAGTAACTTATCGATCCACACATCAGACTGCGTCTCAACACAATGCATGCGCCCTTCTGGGAATCCCAACACTCGAGGCCAGGCGACTCGCGCAATGCTATCGGACGCGCAAGAAAGCCTGGAGCGAGGTCAATTCTGTTGCGCATTTTCCCATTGCGCATTTTGATTTTGCGCCAATTCCAGTAAGCCAATCTCCTGTACGTCGACGACGTCATTGACGTCCCACGTAGGTTTGGTAAACGTTTCAAGTCAAACTTTTAGATTTCCAACGCGAGTGTTCCGTTGAGCAGTTATAGATTCCCAAATTTTTATTACCATCATGATCCCAAGGTTCTAAGCTATCCACTGGTATGTTTATTTGGTTGGAGTGAGCAGGGATCTGGCGACAGTGATAAGTTGAAAAGGGCATGCATGGTAAATTCTCGTAAACGTGGGTCCCAATCAACTGCAACGATCTATAGCCCTGATGTATTATGAAAGTGCTGAATGGGAGAAGGGAGAAGGAATAAAGTGGAAAATCGAAAGTGGGAAATGTTGGCACTTTTGCGCGAATTTTTCGATTTCTCAAAATTGGGTAGATATTTTACCCATTTTGAGAAAATTTCGCTTGATAAATCAGACAAAATGTTATTTTAAGAACATTCTCAATATGGGGAAATTTTTTTGAGAAACGGCAGATCTAGGTGTTTCCAGAGAAAAGGCAGCCTCTGAGTGACCATGGCCCGTATTCTAGAAGCCTCCTTATCTCACAGGCATTCTGCTCTGCAAACAATACCTGAAGGTAAACCTTGAAGCTTCTAGTATATGGCCCCATGAGTTTTCAGTAAGGCAACACGAAGGACTCTCACTAGGGGGTTTTCGCAAAAGCCCCTGTCACACTGCGGCGACTTAGACGAGCGAATCCCCGCGAACTAGAATGAAATGGTGCATGGACCGTGTACAGTCGTGTTCATATTAATATCAACACCGATTTTCTCAAATATCTCATAAACCACCAAACCGATTTAAATGTGGTCTTCTGCATAAGCTCAGAAATATTGTTGACTACTACTGGGCACCAACGTTTTTGCACAAGATTCACTTCTTCATTGCGTAATCTGTCATTGAAAAAAAAGTCCAAAAAACGTTTTTGTTTCTTGATTTTTCACCAAAATTCCTTGGCCAGAATGAAGTTATGCCAAAATAAAGGTGATTTAGCAAGATTTAGTTTTTGAGAAATTGACGTTTTTGTAAAGCATTATCAACACCATTTGTCTTCCACTACCAACAACTTAAGAGACGGCCCCTACATAATAATGCAAACCATACCTCATGTCCCTTGTGTAGGCCTTCAGTGCATACAAAATGCATAGATCTATAGAACAGCTCTGAGTCATATTCATTGGCAAAAAGTGTTACATAATAATTTTTCAAGTTTGTGGCAGGCTTTAGTGACTAATCCCTGCACTCGTTAACTCCAAACAAAGATGACAAAGGCCACTAAGTTCTTTTCCAATGCTTGTTACTTTTTACAATACAATGTCATGAATAACCAGTACAGGTCACAACATTAATCTATGCCTATACGGTGACCCATCCACGGTGTATGGTTTGCATTATTATGTAGGGGCCGTCGCATAAGTTGTTGGTAGTGGAACACAAGAGGTGTTGATAGCTTTACAAAAACGTCAATTTCTCAAAAACTAAACGACCGATTTTGACAGTAACTTGCTAAATCACCTTTATTTTTTTAACTTCATTCGAGCCAAAGAATTTTGGTGAACAATTCAGAAACAAAAAAAAATTGTTTGGAACTTTCTTTCAATGGCAGATTACGAAATGAGGAAGGGAATCTTGTGCAAAAACATTGATGCCCAGTTGTAGTCAACAAGATTTTTGACCTTATGCAGAAAACCGATTTTAAATTGGTTTGGTGGTTTATGAGATATCTAATACATGTACATATAAAGCAAATTCGCCCGGTTTTTGTCACGAATGTTCTCTGCAACCGCTGCGTGGAGGGAGCTGAGCAATACCTTATTCGATTGCTCTTGATACAAGGAGTGATCTTTTCAAGGTTAAAATTTTAAAATCGGCCAAACTATGCTTTAAGAAGCGTTTTTAAGTCAAGCTGTATCAAATTCAAAAGCAATGACGTCACAAACCTTGTGTGACGTCATGCATGTCATCACCGTTGCCATCTGAAATCTGCATGACGTAATCACGTCAGTGATGTCCGCAGCTGGGCTAAATGTCCACGAAGTACCGTATCTCGGAGCCCGTACAATAACACAAACCCGGTGTCATCGAATCTAATGTCCCCACCATTTGATGTCCCACCGGGCATCTTATATCGGATTTTTCCTATGATGAGATGCCCTCGGGGGCATCTCATTTACTAAGTCATGATATGAAATGCCTCCCAGGGGCAACTGGTCACAGTCAGATTTTTAAATTCTGTTGAATGCCTCCATGCCATATTTCAAGCGTATGATAATAATAGGCCTGTGCACTGTGCACTTTTCACCGTACGAAAAGTGTGGTCGGCCAGTTCGCCTCGTTGGCGCAGTTGGCTAATGCACTTGTTTCTTCTCTTTCAGACTCTCACAGACTCTAGGTATAGTGGATCGAATCTGCGTTGGGGTGTTGTATTTATTCCAGTTGTTTGTGTATAGCATGTGCATACTTACTATTACCTTCCTAAAATGATTTCAGTGTGATATATCTGTCCATCATTTTGAAATATGCAACAATTAAAATGTATTGTTTTCTTTTTTTATACAGTATTCATTTCTTGTTCCTCGCCCGCGAGCAATTATCGGGTGATTAAGGGGTCCCAGGGGCAACTGGTCACAGAAAGATTTTTAAATTCCATTGAAAGGAAATGCCGCCTTTCCTTCTATGTAGTCCATTTATAACAACACACTGTAAAAACGAACAGAAGATTTTACAGAGGATTTTCCTATTACAGAACCTGTTTTTCCACAGAACCATAGTGTTTTTCGGTTTAAGCAAAAGATATCTGTAGAACTACAAAAAACTTCTATAGAAATAACACTTGCAGTGTATATTTACTAATCCCCAGTATTTTCAGAGTAAAACATGTAAATTAATAGGTGGGTAGTAAACATCGTACTATTAATACAGACATTGTTTGTAAATTTACAAAGAAATTTAATAATTCTCAATAATTCAAATGGCACTGTAAATTTAGGCCTAGTTTTAAAGTCAGAGGGTACCGGTATGGTATGTTTTTTTACTGCCAATTTCATGGCCCCAGACGTACATAGTACATGTATATTAGGGTACTAGTAATTCGCTTATTTTTTAATCTTGTTGGGGGCCACTCCCCCTTTTCAGGCAGTCCTGGATCTGGCCCTGGAAAGTACAGATATATGTTCACTATCGCGCTGGTAGGCCTATTGTATATCTTTCGTTAGGGCAGCCCGGCAGCAGTAGGTGTGCCTCACGGCGAACATGGAATTGGTCCGAGGACGTTGTAGTTTTTACACTACAGTACTCAGAAATATCTGCGGCGCGGGTTTCTGAAATTTTTGTGTTGTGGATGATCATTTCAACGGCGAATTCTACAGTATATGATCATAATCAATAAAAATCCTGACTAGTCTCTTATCTCAAGAAACTAAGCAATTTAACTGCACCATCCGTCAAGGCTGATGTTGCCCGAATTCTTTGATTTTTAGAGATTTAAAAATGGTGCGGTGTCATGCAGTGAGAAGCAGGCCAGTGCAGCAGAGTGCATTGTCATAGGGTTATGCAATGATGCATTTTGTACGCAGTATGATGCTGCAGCATTGGCTACATGTATGTAGGCAGGCCTGGCCACATGCACGACACACGTGAGCATTGTCAGCCCGGTGGGGTGTGCAGACAGCCATGACAGCACTGTGTCACGCTTTGTTATGAAATTTTTAAATGTCTTATTGGTTTTTATCAAGGTAAACCTCAGTTTTCACCCGGCCAATGCATTAGTTTTATTAATCAGTTAACTCGATGTGTAGTGCCCTCCCTTCCAAGCTTGAAGGAGTTCCTGGCAGTGTAGTTCCAGAAAATTGATGTTTATATTTACAGTCTGTTCTGTGATTGATTTTATCTGTAATTTAATTTTACAACAAAACTTCTGGCAGCAGAGTTGCCAGAAGTTTTATGTAAAATTACAATACAATGTGTGCTGTAATTTAATTTTACAACAAAGTTTCTGGCAGCAGAATTGCCAGAAGTTTTATGTAAAATTACATGTAAATGCTGTAAATAAAGTCAACAGAGTTACCTGTAAAAATACCAGTCTGCTGTAATCAGTAATCATTACAGTTATTGTAATATTACATAACTATGCGGTGAAATTACACAACATCATAAAAGTACAGACAGTACTGTAAATATACAGAAACGTTCTGGCAACTCTGCTGCCAGAACTTTTCTGTAAATGAAATGGTCCATGGACCATGTGCTCACCTGGGTGAACGTACCAGAAAAACAAATGACAAATGTTAAATCAAAATGTTGCAGGGTCATGTATCCTCATTAGATGACCTGATAAAAATTTGGAGACAATCCAGTTACAGTTCAGGAGTTACTGGACTTTGAGCTTTGGTTTTGGCCACCTGGTGGCCGAGCGGAGAATCGAATTGGACTGAAAAGTGGTGTCATAGGTCACCTGACATAGGGGTGTATATGTGCCACGTTTCAAGTCAATAGACAAAACAGTTATGAAACGCGCCACCAAATGACTAAATTTTGAACTTTGACCTCTGTGACCTTGAAAAGTCGGTCAAATCAAAAAACCCTTACTTATGTCATGCATCCTCATTAGAAGCACCAATGATAAAAATTTGGAGAGGATCCAGTCATTAGTTCATGAGTTATTGTACTTTTTGTGTTTTTGGTTTCCGCCACCTGGTGGCCAAGGTAAGAGTCAAATCGGACCGAAACTTGCGGTCATAGGTCATCTGACCAAGGGGCATATATGTACCAAAGTTCAGGCCAATAGCACCTGCGGTTACGAAACGTGCCACTTAAACGCAAAATTTCGAACTTTGACCTCTGTGACCTTGAAAAGTAGGTCAAATCAAAAACCTGTTATATATGTAATGTACCCTCATTAGATACACCTATGATAAAAATTTGGAGCTGATCGAGTCATTAGTTCAGGAGTTATTGCACTTTTTGTGTTTTTGGTTTCCGCCACCTGGTGGCCAAGCCAANAAAAACCCGATGCAAATAGTTGTTACACATCATTGTTTCTGACTTTAATATTCTCACGTCCTCCAAACATTAGGCCAAATTGATTTAGGCTAGTATATCTTCACCAATAAAGGCATAACATTGCCAACGCCAAATTCTCGAATTCTGGTTCCGTTTACTCTGGATTCCTCAAGACCACATTGTATTGTGTGACGTTCACGACGTAATTTCGATACATAGCCGTGTGATTTTGGTTTAAGAAAACTTTGGTGTAAATAGAAACGTCTGGAAGCAATCGGTGAGGAAAAAATGACCTCAAAGTTTTCAAAGATACTGCAAAGGTTATTTTATATCTGAATCTAAACGCGGATTTATACTTATGGGCCCATATTCATAAACATACTTAAGTCAAAGTGTGATACTTAAGTATAAGGGAAATGAGGGGATCCAGATAGACGACTTTTTGTATCGGCAACAGGGGTTTTGCTAAAATTTAAGCATTTTTCCTTGAAAAGTGCGATTTTTCAAATGTCGAAAAACCCATGAAAAGTGCCAAAATTTTAGCAAAACCCCTGTTTCCGCTGCAATTACTTATCTTTTGTGCTGAACAAATGATAAGTGTCACACTTAGACTTACATGTAAGTACCTGACGCCGTCACCCGCCGTAATGGACCACGCAATGGACCCCATTCATAAACATGATAAAGGATCCTCTGAGGACCGTCTTCAAAATCCACAGACCCCATACTCTGCCCTCTCTCAAGAATGTAACGACACGTGAGATGGATGGGGTGCACGTGATTTCTAACTAATCCTATTCACACTACAGTCCACATGTTTGTCGAAATTTACGCCCGGTCGGCGATAAATGGTGTGACTGACGCGCCATAACCTCATAGCGAATTCGAGGAAGCAATGTCACTCTAGGTTGGCGCATGCGCATGGATAGAGCCCCTCGATTAGCCTCGTTTCCATCGTTGCCACACCATTCCGGTCCAGCACCAGTCAACGCATGTTTTAGACTGGTTCACGATGTGCTTTCAGCCCTTGCTGAGCGATCAGGAACAAGTTCGCAGATCTGTGGTAATGTCATCGATCAACGGAATTATTCCGGAAACTCGGCTTCAAAATGCACTTTTCTGTAAATCTACTACATGTGCTTATATTTTTCCAACAGTCCATTTAAATATCCCTGAAGATACACAAAATGGAAAAACCTGAAGGATCGATTTTTCTCCACTTAATCAGCAACAAGGCTCTGATCCGCCCGGATCTTGGGTCAGTGCCCTCCCCATCGTCTTTGCACTGCAGTGTCGTGTGCATAACATGGGAAGGCTGTACTACTTTTAATATCCTGCCGATAGTGCTAAAATTTGTGTGCCAACTTAACAGGAAACAAGGGATATGTCTCGGGCAGGAGGATGCACGATTTTCAAAGGGAGGTCGGATGTTTCAGATCAGGGTAGGTATCTAAATATCACCATTTTTAAAAGGTAAGTAGAAGCAGCTCCCAATAGGCATTTTGATATGGCTGTTCTATCAGACGTGGATCAAACTGCAAAGTGCACTACATGTGTATATGTCAACATTTTGGCCACAATTCATCGTTTCTCAGTTGCAGGCACAAACTTTGACGTACATGTATAGTGCTTTTCAGAATGTCCAGTCATTTCTGCACTCATTTTACCTTGCAATGGAACCTAACCACAAACCACAAATCGGCCAGTTACGTGTGCATGCCGAGTAACGGCTGACCGACTTCTAATAGGACCTTGTTCAGGTCTGATTCAAGATAATCATGCAATCATGCACACGTAACTGGCCCATTTGTGGTTTGTGGTTAGGTTCCATTGCAAGGTAAAATGATTGCAAAAATGACTGGACATTCTGAAAAGCACTTTACTTGCTTTACGAACTACGTAGTTTCCTCTTGGGTCCCTTGAATGCTGATGTTGTGTCGAGAATTGACATGGTGATTACTTGGTTTACCATATAATGACTACAAATGTTATATACAGGAAAGCACAAATCGTTGTGACAGGGATAAAAGTCCCCCTGGAATCAAAGTCCGATTTTATTGTTCAGTGAGGGGTTAGGAAGACATTAGACACCATGACATTCAAACCTACCCATAGCAGATTATTGTGTCCCGGATTTGCATTCCCAGGACTTTCTCCGCTGGTACACTGGTAGCAAACGTGACCGATGGGGTAAACATGATGTGTCACTTTTAATGAGATAGAAGAAATAAACAAGCAAAACAAAAGCGGCGAAAGCAACTGAAAATTTGTGTTTAGTGGGGAAAAGGGCATCGAAAAATACCGTAGATTGTCCTTCAATGCAATAAATACCATTAAACAACATCACTTATTTAAAGATCATGTATCATGACTTCATTATTTACATTCAATGTTTGCAAAGATGGATGTTTACATTATACAATGTCATTTTTTGATATTATTTGGACATGCCAACCAATCAAATTGAATACTTTCGGCATCAGAAGAATTTCTAGTGGGCAAAGGCACCAACAAATTACTCACACTAGCATGATACCCGTGGCGAGCACATATTCACAGGATGGATATTGCGATGGCACAAGGGGTAAAACTACCTCCATGTCATTCTCAAGATTCCGTTTTAAAATTTCGATCAGAAACCACGGAGGAGTTAGCGGTCGAACTTGAAGTGTCACGTCCATTATAGATAGAATAGAAGACAAAGACAGATTGCACACGAACAAACAAGATGTAAACAATGATTTTCGTGGCCCGTGAAAATACCTGTGATACATTATCTTTAAGTAAAGCCTAGGTCACATATCCACTCCGGGGCCCGTACGGCGAGTAAAAACAGACATTTTGGCCAATTTCTACGGTGCCCAGTTTGATCTAGTTTAATTTCCGCTTATCCCTTGAGGCGATTTCGGCATAATTCAGCTTAGATCTGAGTTTCAGTGTCAAAAATCCACTGCAAGCCGCTGGGTGGGGAAAATCGTACGGCGCCCGGTGCATTTGTGACCTAGGCTTTACGTAGAGCTGGTTACCGTTGCATTTCTCCGACCTGCACACAGGAATTTGACTTCACACTCAACTTTAGAAGACTTCAATTTCATAGCGAAGGTTTCTGAGGATGAACTCAACACGTAAAGCTCGCATAGTACCGCCGATCCCGGACGGACCGTATAGGTTTCAATATATGTTTGACGATCAGAAAAGTTCTCTTCTTGCTGTGTCAGAAGACAATTTCCTGATCTATGACTTCAACAAAACAAAACTTGAGTATGCCGTACAAGTTAATATATGGTTTTCCAAAAGAACCGGTAGTCTACCAGAGCGTTTCAAAATTTTGCACAGCTATCAGAATTTTGTATTTTTTGCCTCCCCAATTCATGAGCCGAATATTTTTGCCTTCGACCTCAACACCAAGAAGTTTGTTTCCATTCACATCAGCGACAAGGAAAAATCGCACTTCGAAAACTCCCTGGGAAAAACCTTAACGGATATTATCAGGAATAAAAGGCTTACTTTACATGTATGGAAGAAATATGCATTAATGACACTTATGCTGAAAACCTGGACGTCATTCATGGTCTATGACGTGGCTGACCGATTCGGACAAATATGCTTCCAGGACGGGGCGCAGTTGCCTATTCGATATTGTTTAGACGCTACGATAATTTCAGAATTCTTTCTGTGTTTTAGGTCCCATACAAAACGGGCTTTAACGATTTATACGCTATTTCAAAAAAAGGCAGCTAGAATTTATTTCAAACGTTTTGTTGCAAAATACGAAATGAAATTTGCTGGGCTACTTGATGGTTATCCAGGTTCGCCTTTTAGATACGCAAGCTGCGACGACGAGAAAGGGCCGATACGATTCGTAGGCTTCGATTTTGATCCGATTATTCAGACCGGAAGCAATAGACTTTACTCTGGGGACATAGGGAGGTTCCTTACGTGGTCTGTTGCAGAGGTTTACAGTTTTCAGGATAGTCGTGATTTTGGATATGACGGAAACGGAAACGTGCATGAAATTAGACGGAGGTTAGCAAATAGGATTCTAGTGCTGAACGAAGTATATATTTATACAGCAGACACATCTTATGGGCCTGCCACACTGAAGTAGTTCTCAAAACGTCTGCCCCGTCATAAAAAATCGTAAAACGGGCTTGAACGTGTAACGTCGGCCAAATAATGCCTCGAAGTACTGGAGCACCCTTCCCGTCCATGAAGTTCGTAAAAAGTTGCCACTACGTCCACTCTGTTCGCGCACAGTTTCAGCCCGCACTGTTAGAAATTATTAATTTTACAGTAGTAATTTTGCAGTAATTTTACAGAAAGTGCCTGCAGCAGAGAGTCCCCAGCACTTTCTGTAAATTTACATAATTTTTTTATGGTATGATTTATGTTTTCCTGTATTGGTTGGACTCCATTGGACATCCCATTATGATGCCTTCTGAGAACAGTATGAAAAAATAATTTGGTCAGCCTCCAGTCAAGTCTCTGTTAACATTTATTTAAGTCTGTAGTTTTACAGATCACGCTGTAATTTTACAGATCCAGTGCTGGGGACTCTGCTGCACAGATTTTCGGTAAAATCTTCTGTTATTTCTAACAGTGCGTTCGGCAAAATTTTCAAGAAGGTACTGAGAACGAGCTCAGTGTGATTGGGGCATTAGCAAGCCAGTCAATGGCAGTTGTTTGAAGTGGGAAGTGGCAACGTTTATGAAGTCATTATAGGGAGGTTTAGAAATAAAACGATAAACGTAAATGATAACGACAACGTTATTTCTGTACCGAAAAAAAAACAATATAGAATCTGTTAATCTGTAGTATGAAAAATAACGTTGTCGTAAAGGTTACGTTTATCGTTTGATTTCTAAACCTTCCTAATGTAAAGGCTGCTTAATGTACAGCTAGTTCGATTTAGTAATAAAAAATACTAATTTATCCAGTAATCGTCTATTTAGTAAAATACATGTACTTTATCTACGATATTGTGACATTTTGATGTATTCTTTGGAAAGTGTTGTTTTTCCATAACATTGTCACTTATGAAATTTTCGGTTTGTTCCTCAAGCAACTGGAAAGTAAGATATTATACAAACGAACGGCTAGGACCTCACTGAAACCACCTTTCAAGTTTCGCGCAGATCGGGTTACGTGGCGGTATGACATAACTTGTGGATATTTACTAATTATCACAATGGGTGGTATATACCCGAACACTGTCAGACTCTACAATCTTAAAAATAACACTTTTCAACTTTGGCACTCGGTAGAATATGCAACTTTCTATGGACTAATCCCAGAACAGAGTCTATGTGATAGAAGGTTTTTGATTTTTATCGTTTTGGGGCAGAGAAGAAAAAGGACATTTCTCCTTCTCAATATGTTTAATCAAACAATCGAGTTTACGATGAAGATACCGAAATTTGATCCTTGCTTTCAGTCACTGACCAAATATAACCCACAATTTCAAAAAGACAAAGTCATGATCATGTGCGATTATGATTCCCCGGGGAGCGCAACAGCAACTGTCCACACGATGTCATTCGTTAAATCAAGTAAATTAATCGTTTTGTCAGATACAGTGGTCCTCAAATTCCCGCATGCGTGTAACAACATTGAATATGGAGTGTTCACAGCTCAAACTGACATTATCGTTGACTGTGACACAAGGAAACCCGGTTTCTTTCTTTTTCGATCGAAAAACGGGTACGTCGGTCAGATACATGTAGTTGGGGCTAAATCATCCTATAGTTATGGCCGTTATTTTGGTACAATATTGAGTCGACAGCCCCAAAGATATTTTGAGTGTTACAAGCAAAGAAATGAAGATCACCACAAAGTGGTATTATTGGGCTACGATTTCAAGTGTCAGACGTTAAGACCCTTGACCACGACCAGGTCTTTGAAACCGATGATGATTTTAGTCAGAATCATAAATACGGCCTACAGTATCATGAGATTTACTCCGAATGGAAAAATCGTGATGTTTTACTCTTACCGTCTCAAATACGATAGAAGAATAGGTATAACATTTGTAGATGTTTACTCTCAACAGTAACATTCATTGTTAAATTTTGATGAATCGAGTGCTGCGGCGAACACTTAATAATCGGTTTTATGTTAAAAAAACTACTTCTCGTCTGGTAGCTTGAGTAATTTTTTCGCGGAAAGAATGCCGAAATGAACAATTTGCTTCCGCAACCCTTCCTAATGTTGTCGGCGCTCTTGTGGACGCCACCCATTGCAGAATAGGGAGGTTTCGAAATCAAACGATAAACGTAAACGTTAACGACAACTTTATTTTTGTACCGAAAATGCAATCATGCGAAATCTGGTTTTAACGTGTAGTATGAAAAATAATGCTGTCGTAAAATTTTGGTTTATTGTTTGATTTCGAAACCTCCACATATATATCAATGGTTTAGGTCCTGGATTTCGGGAGTATGCTGAACTTGCATATTTTTGTACCAACCTGTATAATTCTCATTCTTTCTCGCACACACTGCAGAATTCAGCGATTAGACTAATCAGGATTGCCTCAAAACGATTCGAACTTGTCTTTACTGATTGGTCGTTTTTTTCCAGTGTCTTTAGTGATTGATCTTTTTTGGTCAGGTATGCCATGGCAGCTACTCACGAATCACGGTTCGGTCAGGGCACAGGTAGAATATTTCTCAGCAACGTACGGTGTAGAGGACATGAAATGAGCCTGGCCGAATGCCACAGGACATACAACTGGGGTGATGCCAACTTCTGTCAAAACTACGAGGCTGCTGGAGTTGTCTGTGCACAATTGAAAGGTAAGATCTTCGTAATGAACACCGGGGGATACTATCAGCATCTCTAGCAACCAAGGTTATGAGGTAGCCTGGATTTGCCCTGGACATTATTTGGGACACCCGAAGGTTATGAGGTAGCCTGGATTTGTCCTGGACATTATTTGGGACTGTTAAAAATGCTGACAACACTTTGCTGGCAGCAGAGTAACACAGCACTTTTCTGTATTTTGACAGCACCCGTTTGCTGTATTTTGACAGCAAAATTGTATGAATTCTACAACAAATGCTGTCTTTAAAACTGAGAAACTGTAATCTTGCTGTTAAATTCCAGTGAAAAAAAATAGCAGTTTGCAGTGAAATGAATTTTACAGCAACCTTGCAGTGAAAATTCTGCTGTAAATTTACAGATATTTTTAACAGTGTGGGATGTGACCCGCTCCAGCAAAAGCAGACGCTTGTTACGGTGCAACTCTGGAATTATTGCAACTGTGCAAGTGCTGCTGCAACTCTGGAGTTGCAACTATGGAAGTGACTAGTTACACAAGTCTCTAAAAGATGTCACATGTGCAAAGCCATGTCGACTCCGGAATTGTTCTTCGGACACTTTCGGAAGAATCCGATGTGTCCCGATTTCAACTATGCGATTCGCTGTTTCGCCAGTCATTGGAATTGTTTTCTTCATGATTCTATAGCGACCAGAAAGTTTCTTTTTGTAGGCTATGATTTCCACTGGAGATGACATTACTGACTCCACTTGACATCTTCCGAGAGAAGACGAAAACGTACTTTGTACGTTTCGTCGTCAAGTGGATACACACTTGAAATAAGGAATTAAACCCGAGGCGGAGGGTCTTGGTTGCGACACCAAACCCGCGAGGGTGGAGCGAAAAAGTAGTACAAACCCGAAGCGCTTCGCCGAGGGTTTGGACGGAATTTTTGCTCGTCCCTTCACGCTTCAAGTTTTACAGAGTACATGTGAAGTCAGGAGGGTGAGCATTGGCCAGTATCGTAGACTTTCAGTAAAAAGATTATCGTAAAGACAAAGAGACACGAATCCTACATGACCCTCCTCAGCTCAAGTGCCCAGACTGGCGAGATTTTCCTTAGCGGTGCAGAGAGAGATAACCATGAAGAAATTTCTCTCTCTTTTCAGTTCAGACAATAGACGCATGCGCTGCCATGACGAAAACACTGGGAAAACGTGTCTTCTTCGAAAGTCCAGGCTATCCGAACACATTCTCCTACGATGGAGGCACCTCGTGTTGGTGTAAAGCCCGCGGAATGAAGAAAACGCACATATCTGTCTACGTTAATCACAGACAATTTCACTACAACTACCGTGAGAGACTGGAGTTTTTCTGGGGTCGATCCCACAAGGGCAATATCACAAAAAGACGACGCATCCACGGAGATTCACCTCCATTTGCGATGGGTCCCTTTAGTTTCGAAGCGGAGTCTTTTTTATTGGGGTTCTACGATTTTGGTGTTGCAGGCGAAGGGAAATTTCGGATCGAATACAGAGGTAAAAATCTTCTCCTAAATCTTAAGAATTAACAAATAATCCTAAAAATTAAACATGCCGTCGCCCAAAAATATTTCCACTGCCCAGACATTAAACTGCTCACAGCAATGAATATTTCTGGAATAAAAATGACACCACGATATCCCAATTCACCTCCACGGAAGGTCAGCCATGTTTATCTCAGAACGAGGCCACAGATGGAGAAACAATGTCGTGTGATACTAATACATGCTGCAGTACTGTCGCTGTACAATCGCGAGTGTGCAATTAATAGTAGCAGTGACGTGTAGCCTCGTTCTGGATAAACATGGCTGACTTTCCGGGAAAGGTCTATTTGGTGCAGTGGGAAGTGCTGTAAATCGATTCTGTGAAGCAAATTTGAGGGCCTAATCATTCTAAATTTGTGATACGAAAAAATAATGGCTTCGCAACTCAACTATGAGCAACTGTTTGCGTCATTGCTCTGAGTGGGAGCCGAAAGGAAGGGACCAATGGTGAATTTGCCCATTTTGAGCCAACTTCCACAACTTTCCAGTGGATAGGCGCCTTTATTAGTCCCAATAACAGGGTTTTATTCAATTTATATTTCATGGCCTAGTGTTATTTCTTCTGCTCCAGCAAACAGACCGGTGAATATTACATGTCACAGGAAGTCCTCGAAGCAGCCAAGTACGACGATGCAACCTGTGAAGATACCACGGCCCTTCCATAGCGATGAGGATGACCACTTTATCCCGGGAAAAAGTGGAGAAGGGGTGGAAAAAACGAAAATGATCTCGGTCAGCCACCAGGAATTGAGTAAGTGACACCGCCAAAGAAATTTTGATGTAACGCATGATCGGCATTTTTTCTCCTCTGTTCATGCCTCTTCATTCGATTGTCAGTTGTCAAAAGAACAAGTTTAAACACAAAAAATATCGTGTCCCGATATTTCACACAACCCTCATCGCTGATGCTGGGTGAGGTGAAAAGTTTCACTCGGAATGACGCTCTCTTGTTCGTGTTGCATGTACTTTCGTGCTAAAGTCCATGAAAATTCTCATCTCAATATTTCTTTAGGTAAACTGATAGTGTCTTCGTTTTTCGGAGGAGGGCTCGGAATGGGGATGATTATTCTTTCCATAATCCTCGCCTATTATCTCGGGAAGAAGAAGTTGTGCAAAAAAAGAAAAGGTAATTTTACAGTTTTAGACTGAACAAACTACTCTAAACTGCAACTTATCTGTCCCATTCCTGAACTCCGAAAAAATGACCAAATCCTAAGTTGAAGATATCGCATGCTGCCATTCTTTGCCAGTAACAGTAGTGGGACAAGTAAGTGGACAGGACATAATCGTTTCTAACCATACCCCCACCCCATTATCTTCAACTAAGGATTAATCATTTTTTTCCGACTTCAGGAATGGGACAGGTAAGTGGCAGTTTAAAATAGTTTTTTTTCCACAGCAATAGGAGCTGTCAGTCAGTTGACCAATCGGTGTCACTACAGTCGTCAATCCAATGCCTGGGAAGCCATTCATGGTTGATTGAGTACCAGTTGTAATAATGTTCTTTTGTATCGGCCCGCTAGAACGTTCTGCCATCTTTTGGCAATAAGCTATTGCAAAATACAGAGTGGGAAATTCGTGTGATTCTACGTTTCTCTGATGGACTGGAATCGCAAGTTGAGGTAGTGTTCGCATCAAAAGAACTTGATGACGTTACATTGTGTAGTCGTTCCTCGCAGGTTGCAAAAACTTTGGTTATTCATGTAGTGTTTTCTTCCCAAATTCCAGGCCATCTCAAAGAAAATGCATACTCGATGGATGTAGAAGGCTGTTCTGAAGGTAACTATGATTACTATCTGTTTATGATTGATTGTAACAAAGATAAGAACCGCCTGAGATTGGAATGAAAAATTAAAACCCTGCATTCATGTATTGAACTTTACGGTATTTTCAAAGTGTTAGGAGAATGCTGGTAGAGGTCTTATACCTCGTGAATGTCCCCAAAATAGTTGCCTGATAGGGACTCCAAGGAATCAAGGTGTATACTCCTAGAAAAAAGGTTCTAAAAGGGTTCTTTGGCTGTCACTGTGGGAAGTTTCTTTATGGACCTATAGGGCCGTATGCACCAAACGAAGATTATCTTGAACTCAGGTTAAGCCACAACTTTTCAATTGTTGAAGTTTGCCAGGGCATGATGTGACAATGGAAAAGTTGTGGCTCAACCTGAGTTCAAGATAATCTTCGTTTGGTGCATACGGCCCATAGGGTTCTATATAGAACACTTTTAGAGGGTTCTCCCACAGTGACAGCCAAAGAACTCTTTTAGAACCTTTTTTTCTAAGAGTGTAGTTTTAGCACACAACTTATCTTGTGTAGTAGTCCACCACGATTATATAGAGTGTCCCAAAAAATGAAAGGCCACATTCCCGGGTCGTCCGGATACGGTTTTTTCCAGTACATGATAGAAAATATCCCAGTAAGTTGCATGGTCTTTATTTCTTACAGCTGACACGCGGGAAAGCATAACTGAAGGGGCTGTAGATGATCCATTAACGGAGAATGGTATGTCGGCCATTAAGTAGTTTTGTGTTACTGTTAGACTTAAAGGTGCTCTAGTTCGAATTGTAAACATTATGGTGTGCCACCTATTGTCAACTTATGGTACTAACAAATCAGATAAAATCGAATTAAATCTCGCCTTTCACAACTTTTTGTTTGTTTTTGAGCCTAAAATCATAAATATATTTCAGTTACAAGAATATTTATCGAGATAGATATAAAAATAGACAACATTAATGTTTTGGTATACACGGTGCTGCCACCTGTCAGAGGAAAAATAACTATTATAATCAACCATGTAAATAAACAAACCGTAATGTTTACAATTCGAACTAGAGCACCTTTAACTTTGCTGCATGTTCAGTTGTAATGAGGTTTGATGATTTTTTGTAAAAAGAATTTTAAAAAGCACAAGTAAGTATTTCAAATTGATTATTTTGACTCGTGCTGCCACCTATACTTAGACCAAAGATCCTGGTCTAACAACCGAAGCTGATTCCAGGGGTTAATGAGCGGGTGGTCCGAGGTTGTCGGAGCAAACTATACCCCTGGGGACGAGGTTGCCTTTATTATAGGCGTGATTCATTTGATAATCAACTCCTTGCAGATTCCGGGAAGCTAAAAATACCAGGAGTGGTCTTTACGAATGGTCGAAAGCGAAAAAGGAGAGTAACATTCCTTCTCCGAGCAATGACTCCCCCTTGTAAGTAGAGGTCTCTTCTTTGTTAGCTTTCCGATCATTTGAAATCATGATAAAAAGTGGTATTGAACTACTGACTGATAATAAACAAGAAGTCAATCTCCAGAATTCACGAATTTTCGACCCCAACCGGGGTCTTTTTCAAGTGGAACTTTACAATCTGAAACTCTAGAAAACACTGAGCTGAAACCCGAATGTATAACTACATAGCCTGTGTAGACAGGGCAAACAAGCAATTAAGGAAAGAATAGCGACCAAGCCCCAAAGGTGGCCGCTGGACAATTAAGGAGAAACTAATTCAGCTGAAAAGAAGGGTTGAATAACTGCAGGGCCTCTCAGTCTGACCACAAGCAGAGTGTAGGTAACTTGCGCAGAGCTTCATTTGGCTGAACATGCTGAAAGAAAGTTTATAAATTAATAAATATGACTTGTGTAATACGTAACAAGCACAAAGCGAAAAGATGCACAAAGGTAAAGGAATATAAAGGAAGTCAACTTCCAGATTTGTAGGAAAAAAACAGAATGGATAATGCAAATTTGCATTATCATTTGCATTGCATTATCATCAATTTGCAAATTTGCATTATCCATTCTGTTTTTTTCCTACAAATCTGGAAGTTGACTTCCTTTATATTCCTTTACCTTTGTGCATCTTTTCGCTTTGTGCTACCCCGGTTGGGGTCGAAAATTCGTGAATTCTGGAGATTGACTTCTTGTTTATTATCATTTAGTGTGTCAATTTTGTGCTTTTTTTACCTTGAACTACTGACTGAGTTGCCAAAAGCTTTACATCGTAAATCTTCCCTAATACTAGTGTCCCACTGGCGAATTTTGCCCTGCGACAAGGGACGAATGAAAAAATCGTAGTTCTACGTAGACTGTCGTCTATGTTCGCAGTGATTCTCTGGCTCCATGATCCTATGCGAAACACATTAATGCTAAATATCGCAGCTTGTCGATGGAATGCCGCAGGCTTCAGATTCGCCCCTTGTCGTGGGAAAAAGTCGCCAGTGGGACACTAGTATTAGAAGTCATACAGTAAAGCCTAGGTCACATATCCACTCCGGGGCCTGTACGGCGAGTAAAAACAGACATTTTGGCGAATTCTACGGTGCCCAGTTTGATCCAGTCTAATTTCCAATTATCCATTGAGGCGATTTCGGCATAATTCATCTTAGATCCGTGTTTCAGTATCCACTGCAAGCCGCTGGGTGGGGAAAATCGTACGGGGACCGGTGGATTTGTGACCTAGGCTTAAGCATGCACCTCCGTTCCTTTTTTCACTCAGTGTGACTTACAACCATCGCTTTTAATATGAACTTGTTGTGACCCTCAGGACACTCCTTGCAAAGGCTCGCACCCGATAGAAGATTTTTAGGAGCCAAAAGTAAATTCTAATTTAATTTTAAATTTCTTATTCTTTGCCCATTACTAGGTACAAGAAAACACCATGCCTACATCAACGAGGCCTATGAAAACTACCTCGGTAAGTGTCCATTCTTTCTAATAAATGTTATGTACATGTATTTTAAACTCTAAATTGGTGATGACTTCCTGAATGTACATCGAAAAGTGTGACAACAATACACTTGTCGCGTTGCAGTTATCAGAGACGATCTAAAATGCCCCTACTCTCTTAAAATATCAAATGTCTTTCATTTCAGATTCGCTAGAGTTGTCCCCTTATCCGCAATCAAAATCAGATGAAGAATGCGAAAGTAAGTAAAAGAGCAAGATGACAAATACCTATCGTCACATCTTTATTTTTCTCACTAAATACTAGTGTATCCGTAACTATTACCTGTCGATGCTTGGGGTTAAAAAAACGCAACATTCTACATACATGAATGTATACATGAAGTTCTACTATTCCCAGGCCAAAACAATTGATAATAGATGGATATGATTTTTTTGTTAGAAGACAAACAATACCCCGAAATCCTTTCGTGCTAGCTCGGCATGAATAGGATTAATACTGTGGTCGCGGAGTTATGCCGGAGTGGGGCGGTTCTATAGGCGCTAGCCTTACGTAAGCCTTTTCGGAAGGTATGGGCCAAAAACAACGATTGGGTTTAGGGGCATGTCTCAGGATCATTCATATCAAAAACATGAAACCAACATCGTGGTTAGTCGTAGGACACGGTGTGACCAAGTGATATGGTAATAGCAAAATGGGTGGATATGGAGTCCACTCCGGCAAAACTCCGCGACCACAGTATTACCTTGGCAGTCATGCTTCTGAAACCTGTTCTTGAAACAACTGAAGTGATGTTACGTATTGAAATATTCTTTTCAAGAAAAATCGATGAAGGAATACATCGTCTGATGGGTGAGAATATTTGGATCAATTCAGCCCGCATCAACCCTCAATCCCAACCCAACCCAACCCAAACCCACCCGATTCAACCCAACCCAACCTACAATCAATCCTGCAGTATCGGCTCAAAAAATGTTGAGCTTAAACCTGTCTTAAACATGTAATAAACCTGGTAGTGGGAATGCAGATAGAAGGTGACCGACCTTTGACCCAGGAAATTCACCAATCACGCCGGGGGTTTTCCATGTTAAAAATAGAAAATCTATCAACATAATAGTTCACATACTTACCACCTGCGCCAGCACCGACCAATCAGAGGCACGAAGGCGGTAGGCACGCCAGGTGTGAAAGGAATCCAAGTCCCCCTGGAATCTAAGTCCGGTCTTATTGTTCAGCGAGGGATTAGAATATGTGGCTAGAGAGACCATGACCATTCGAATATAACCTTACAATAGCGGGCGATTGTTTGGCGGATCTGCATTCCTAGGACGCTGATTCCTGTCACACCTGTTCTATATGCAAAAGCCCGATGTAAAATAGTTAGGATCGGGTACCAGTCTGACTTTGAAAAAGGCAGAGACATTAGATCAGCTCATCCAGTAAGCCACACCGGAGCAACCGGTACTGATTGGCGATTTCAATTTCAGATAACAACAACGAAAACTCCAGCAGTGCATTTCCAGAGTCAGATCTGTAGTGATGAAGGAGGAATCTTGATGGGTGAACAGGGACTCGGTGGAGTGATCCAATGGAAAGGCCTAAAAGGCAACAGTGTATTCTTCTTAGCAAACACTGACTCGTTTTAGAGTGGGAAAAAATTATGATTGCGGGATATCAAAGTGAAGGAATGATCGAAAATATTTACAACACGGACAGTAGGCCTAGTTGCTGTCGGCATGGCCATCTGGGAGCGTAGGTACAGAGAAACGAGTGTAGTTTGTGTCAAGCTTCCGTTAGGCCCCGGACAGGCCTACTGGGGCTTCACGGTGGTGAATCCTCGGAATGCCTTTGTTAACCGGCGTTTCGTATACCGTATACTTCTATGTAACGGAATTAGGGTCAACACTGGTGCCATGTGATATGAGGGACCAGCCTCGGGGGTATAGTGGTTCGGATCTCTGGTTGGTAGCCATGTGGTCCCTGGTTCGAATCAAACAGTCACTGTGGGACGCTGGGCAGATATCTGTACCGACCTTGCTTCACACCATCCGTATGAATTGGTACTGATCGGAAATGTTCGGATTGTACCTCTGAATGACCAGTTGAGCCCCTCATTGCAAAAGTGATCTAACTCCAGTTTTGTATAGTCCGGCGCAGCCTTCGCGCGACCCAATGGGATGCGGAAATACGAAATGTGACAACAGCTTGCGGCTACCTAATTACGCCATCTGCCCCGTGTTACCAACGACGATCGCCTGCACATGACTGGGCACTATTAAGAAAACGTGCCGCTCCGCGTCGCGTACGCACTAGTCTGTCACCGCCTTTACAGTCTATTCGCAATTCATACATTCTACGTCAATTCTACGGCGTTTACACAGTAAAGGCGGTGACAGACTAGTGCGTACGCGACGCGGAGCGACGCGTTTTCTTTTGTGTTTTTGCGCTCCACTGCACATGGTGCTCAGCGATGCCTGAAAACACAAAAGAAAACGCTTAGCTCCGCGCGGCGTCGCGCTAGTCTGTCACCGCCTTAAAGGCCCGTTTCCACAGAAGCGGTAGCGTGAGCGTTTTGACGCTTCGCCCATTGTTTGGAAGCAGAGCGGCGGAAAATAACAACAGATTTGACGCATCACGCAGCGTGAAACGCGTCTGTGGAAACGAGCCTTTAAGGCGGTGACAGACTAGTGCGTACGCGACGCGGAGCGACGCGTTTTCTTTTGTGTTTTTGCGCTCCACAGCACATGGTGCTCAGTGGTGCCTGAAAACACAAAAGAAAACGCTTAGCTCCGCGCGGCGTCGCGGTAGTCTGTCACCAGCTTAAGGGTCGTATGCACCAAGCGAAGATTATCTTGAAGTCACGTTGAGCGACAACTTTTCCATTGTCACATCATGCTCTGGCAAACCTGAACAATAGAAAAGTTGTGGCTCAACCTGAGTTTAAAGGAGTTAGACGCCGAAGTTGTAAACAAGCTGGTTTGTTTACAAATATGGTCGGCAAACTAGTTTTATTCCTTCGTGCAGGTGGCAGCACCCGTGATCGTTAGACTGGTTCCCGGTCCGATGCAACTCACTCACGATATTCACGTCAGTACATATCACCGACAATAGGTGGCAGCACCGCAGGCGTCCGTGGATAGAGAACCAGTGAGTGAGTGTTTACAACTTCGGCGTCTAACTCCTTTAAGATGATCTTCGTTTGTTGCATACGGCCCTACAGGTCTCATGAGAGATATGCAGAGTGGAGCAGAGCATAATTTGATCACGCTGCCCAGTCGGTTATTCAAGAGTCGTGTGTTGAATAAGATTTGTCGTCAGCCTGTGGTTTGTGGTAGGCCTACTTCCGCATTCCATTGGGTCGCGCGAAGTTGGCGTCGGACTCGGTTGAAGTGTGAAGTTGGATGATAACCTCCGACCGTAGTCGATATCAGACTAGAAACTTCAACTTTAACGTTTACGATGTCACCTGTATTTCGTGCGTTTTGTGTTACATGTACATTTGTATATATTTTATGTGTGGAAATTGTAGAACATAAATAATTAATAAATATATACTTACGGACTCTTCCAGTTGACAATGTTCTAAACGTCTTTTTTTCGTTTATTTACAAAAACATAGTGGGCATTCTTGTGTCTAACTGTACAAAGTTGTTTGAGCGAAAATCTAAACCGGTGTAATGTTTTTCACTGCCCCCCGTTTGCCAGTGCCTCCCAAGAAGAGATTGACGGAATAAGCGGCGACGTGACAATGAGGGAGGCACTGATCAACATGTCTTTCTGTATTTGAGTGTCCGCCGAACAATAAAGCGAGCATTGTCCTACGGGGGCATTCTCATACATTACACCTTAATCCATTTTCGGTTGGATGATAATATCCTACGGACAAAAATACTAGGCTTTTAGATTTATAAACAAATTACTTGCAAAATCGATCATTGAGAAAAGCATTAGGGAGTTTTCGCAAAGCCCCCGAAACGCCAACGCCAACCCCTATCCTTTTGTTTGGTGCTCTCTTCGTGGCATCGAACAATGGGTTTGGCGTTCGCGTTGGCGTTTCGGGGGCTTTGCGAAAACTCCCTATTGTCGGACGTTAGACGCGCAGAACCCATGATGCATTGATAGTGACTACCCAATCAGCGAAGCTCCCCTTATTTTGAATCATCGGAATAAGGGCACTGACCCAATTACAATGAGAATTTCGTTCTGTGCCAGACCCTCATTCTGACGACCTCGGAGTACTATATGAACGAGGGGCTGGTTGCGCGAGACTATAGCAATGGCGACATCAACACGACAAACACTCAGTCGACTCATTCTTAGCTTTGAATAGTGGCCCCGAAATCGTGTCTTTACGTCGATAAGTGATCGCAAAGATTTCACGAAGACTGATGATGCTCTTCGGGCTGTGAAACGTACAAAAGAAGCAAAAGAACGGCCAGGTTTGTGTTATTTCACGAATAATGTACGGTAGGCCTATCACGATTTTCATCATATAGGCCTAGGGCGTAGGCCTAGGCTAGGCCTATAACGAGCGGTGTATCGTATGTACAGTGAATGTACTACGATGAGTGCTGTGTGATTTTGGTCGAAATAGACCTCAGTCAAATTAGCCATCTTGGGCGACCATCCGGTTGGCCTATTCATCAAGGATCCCAGTGCGATTGCCACACTTCATGTAGACCTATAGTGGTATTTTGCACTCCCATGCCAAATTTCATATGGCAATAGGCCTAGCCTATAGCAAAAATAACGGTGCTTACTGTAGTCGGTGCTAGGCCCCTACCGGTACGTCATGACGTCCGGAATGTCGTCATGCGGCTCCATTTCAGTACCTATAGACATTGATGAGCGTCTAACTTTATCCTAACCTCATTTTAAAGGACCACGGTATTGCCACTTTCTGTCGACAGCCGGCGCCACCGACACCATTCTCCAATACTGTAGTTAAGCCTTTCGCCCCAGTGTTGGAGAATGTATGATTACACTAGGCCTACAATGCACGCAAACTCTACAACAGTGCCGATTTTCTCCACTACGTTACACAAATAGACACTGTCATCGACCAGTCGCCGCCATGTTTGACCGCATCACTCCTCCTAATGGAGTACCGTTAGGAGCCTGAGCACAATTGGTAGATATTTTTCCATTTAACCTTCCGCTGCACTACTTTTCAAGATGGTAACCTTCGAACGATACTAGAGGGTGTTGGTTGAACCTCGTCCCAAGACCCTCTAGTGTCAAGATTGCAATGCACGTAGTAGCATGCGTGGTTTACCAAGTCGTCAATAGAGATCTCCCTTAACGCGGGTAGGTGTAACGCAGGATTGGGAAGCAATTGTGGTCCTTGTGGTCCAGAGTGTGCAGACCAAACCTCCGCATATATTGCATATGCATAAGATATAGCCTAGGCCTAATGTGCCCGCTGTACCGACACGATCAAATTTTATCCAATTTTTTGGAAATTCGGATTCGGGGCCTATTGGGGCTTCAATGTATAAACCCGCATGTACATGTAGGCCTTTATTGAGCATATTCAGAAAATTGGATGAAAATTTTGATCGTGTACAGCGGGCATCAGCAGGCTGTCGTTTCGGACAGGTAGGCGGCAGGCCTATAAATGGGCCTGTTGTATGTTTCCGTCGGCGTCTTGGTCAGTTAACAAGGTTACATCGCATTGCAGTCGAAGCAAGGGATGACTAGGCCTACTCACTAATGTTTCACAACGCTTGCTCTACTCATGACTAGGCATTCCATAGTGTAATAGGCGGCGGGAACGAGGAAGTTTGTTGGAATAGACACCTTGCGAAAGTCGGCCGTTTTTCCCCAGAGGGTAATAACAAACACTGAATGTACAGTGAATGTACACCATTGATGCACAGCATGTTTTAAAACCTGCAATTACACAAAACTCCTATGAAAAGTTCCAAAATGAACACCTGCTCAGCAATGCTACATACGTGATACAATGTGCCCAGGCCGAAATTTGTGAAGATATTTCACACAAAAATTTTAAAAAGACTTTTATCATGCCCTGTTTAGGACAAACCTCAGCTCCAGGTTTCCAGGCCCCTATCCCACAGTGTGAAAATGACGATTCATAAACCTGGACCCAAGGTTGGGTAAGCAACAAAAGTCTGTTTTTTTCTTTTCTGAATTACTATTTACGAAAAGTAAGCCAAGGCTCAGTGCATATTAATGACGGTTATGTTATGTGAAACATTTTCAAGGCAAGTTTTATGTTTTTGCAGATTTTAAAACATGCTGTACATCAGTGGTGTACATCCACTGTACATTCAGTGTTTGTTGTTACCCTCTGGGAAAAAAATGGCCGACTTTCGCAAGGTGTCTATTGTACTCACAATGACCTGGCAATGCCTAGCCTTGCCTTGTACAATGTAGGTCACCTCCTGGACATTGACTGACTCCTAAAAAGGTGAGGATAAAGTATCATCACATTTAACAGACCCCCATCTAGAATTTAAGAAGGGCAGGGCATTTTTCTGAAACAGGGCACCTTTGAGATTTAAAAGGGCACTCTCTCCAAAGCAGAAGTTTGAAAGAAGGGACGTTTTCGTTTTGAGTGTAGACCTACGCGCCCCAACAGAATTTCAATACTAAAATGTAACGAGTCTTGGTTCAAGTGTATCAGATCAACCAATCTAATGTAACGAGTCTTGGTTCAAGTGTATCAGATCAACCAATCTAATGTAAAGAGTCTTGGTTCAAGTGTATCAGATCAACCAATCTAATGTAACGAGTCTTGGTTCAAGTGTATCAGATCAACCAATCTAATGTAAAGAGTCTTGGTTCAAGTGTATCAGATCAACCAATCTAATGTAACGAGTCTTGGTTCAAGTGTATGAAATCAACCAATCTACATGTCCTATCCAAATGCACCATAATGGTAGATTGCATTATCTCTAGGCCAACTTCAAAAAAATGGGCAGGGTGCATTTGAGATATAGTTCAAATCAGGGCAGAGTCCTAGGCCTGACAGGTTATGAATCTTCAAAAATCCTTTCGGGATACTTGTGAATTGCTTGTGCCCATGACTGCTTGATTTGAACCCCAAGTACGGTTTTGAGTATACATACAGGAAGTTCACAGTTTATTGATCTTTGCTGGAAATTTTCTAAGTCCAAAAACTAGGCCCACGAAGGGAGGCCTATAGTACGTTTAAATCATCGGGAGCTCGATGGGAGGACACTTTGGTTGTCAGGCAAAACGAAAAGACACCTGTCTGGAAAGATGTCGGTCTAAAGTGCAGTTTGCAAGTTAATTATTAGTGTCGGTGTTAGCGTTCAATGGGGAAATCAAATGTTCTGTTAGTAGCAAATACTATTGTCCGCGAGTCAACCTGCATTTCATACCGACCGTCTTCGCGCATCATGAGCCAAAAGAGGTGCCATGTATTGGTACGTATGATATGCAATGTCGCTCCCACGTCAGGGTGGCGTTGACAAGTACTGGAGGGAGTCCGATGATGCCACCGTAAAGGGTTGACTCAGCCCGAAGAAATGATCGCGATTCATGAGTTGTTCGTCGAAGTAAGTTCGGCTCTTAGGTCGTCCTCAAAGACTATGGCCGAGACATTTATTCAGATTTGATTGACATGTGTTGTGTGATTTAACGTCCCATGGTCCCGTGTGTCTTTCATTCCCTGAAAGTTGACTTCCATCGGGTTCCTCCGATCAATTCAAATATTGACATCTTTACAAAATATGCATTGGTCCCTGATGATATTTAGGTCCATCATGGTCATTCTAAGAACTACTGCTGCTAAGGTGATAATTCGGGGACATCTCACTAGTCCGAAGGTTCACTAGTCCGAAGATCCACTGGTCCGAAGGTCCACTAGTCCGAAGGTTCACTGGTCCGAAGGTTCACTGGTCCGAAGGTTCACTGGTCCGAAGGTTCACTGGTCCGAAGGTTCACTGGTCCGAAGGTTCACTGGTCCGAAGGTCCACTAGTCCCAAGGTCCAATTTACTTAACTTAGCCCTAAATCTTCATAGAATCTATCAGACCAGAGTAACAGATCAAGCGTCATGCTGTAGATGTTTTTGCACCTTCATATTGATTCTGAATAATGAGTGCTCCTGTCTGACTTTTCTCCTAAACTTTCAGTTCATTTGTCAACTAATTTCTTTTTGGAATAAAATTGGGGGCAGATGTTTCGTTTGATCTTTGTAGATACCAGTGCCGCCACCTGGGAAGGACTCAAGCTATCTTTTAAAACCCAGATAGGATTTGGATGTCAGTGTGTTCTCCCTTTAACGAGGTACCGGTAACTCTGGTCCATTGGCTCCTGCAATTAAAAACTTGTTGAATTCTTTGGATTTTCCATAATTTTGAAAACAACCGCTAGGCAAATTGGATTTTTAAAAATTTCATTAAAATGGAGTGAGGCTAATCATGCGGGGTCGCTCACGAAACACACGTGGCTTCATTTGGAAGTGGGCACAACCCTGTAGATACCTCGATTCCCCGAATGAAATCTTGTTTCGGCGAATCCGTCGGCAGTTTCGGGGAAGCAATGATCAGCCGGCCAGCCTCTGTTGCACAATAGTACTCGCACGCTGCAAACTACACGTTAGCAAGTGCTGATGACTTTGGCGAAAGTGGTAGGCAATGTGGCTTCGTTTAGGCGTTTGCTTTGAGAATAGGCCAAGTCTTCAGCAGTGAATTGGTTCTAGGCCGATACGTCTATCAACATGCCGCCATTTTGAGTGACACTGGTGGCCGGATCATGTGACTCGTCATGTGATTCGCTTTCTCATCTCCTTCCGCGAAAGAGTTCCATTAGAGTTGTTACCTATTCACAACAGTTGGCCACCTCGGACAGTCGCAGGAAATGGTGATGTAATCATCATGTAATACAAGATATGAAACCAGACATGCGGTAAAGGCTTATATAACAAGTTGTAGGCCTGAGGTCAATTAACACAGTGCTATTCAGGAAATGTTCCCTCCTGCAGGTACGCGTAATGTCATTGTGCTGGTATGGCATGACAATGCTAGGCCATATCCGAGGCAGGGGCAGTAAGGACAACGATCTGATGACACATACTGGTCTAGGCCAATGATGAATGGTAACATGGATTGGTACACTGTGGTAAACGTGAACAATGGTCAAATCCTTTGGCATTAAGAGTCGGGCGACAGTTGTAATACAGTCCACCTTTTGTA
>NMRB01002057.1:101179-126434 GCA_002633025.1 Notospermus geniculatus | reverse complement strand
CTAATGGCTGGGTAATTTGAAAGACGTTTCAAAGGGCTTTTTTGCAGGACACATGGACCACACTAGGCAGGGGAGGGCTTAAGGCGGGGGGAGAGTGTCTTTTATGTATTTCCGTGGGCTTTCTGTGGGGTTATGGGTGAAATAGGGGGGCTTATTCGGCCCAGCGCGGGACCCGCCGATGTGGCTCGAAAAACACCCCTTTACCCGCAATTTTTGGTACGCTGATGTGGGGAGTGACCCCCCCCCCCCCCGGGCAGGGTTCGCACGCATTCTGGAATTCCTGGAACATGTCCTGGTCTGGAAAAAAAGTTGATCCTTAAATAGGCCTATTCTTGAAAGTCCTGGTTTTTTCAAAATGGTTTAGGCATATAAATTTCCTGGAATGTACTGGATTTAGATAATCTAAACCTGGCACTGGCACTCGCACTGGCATCATATTATGGTCAGAAATCATGAAAAAAGGTATATTTACATGTAGGCCTACCTAACTATTATTTTGGAAGATAATTAGGCCTATGCCTAGGGCCAACCAGTTTAACATGGACACGGGCCCTTGGAGAGCTGTCATAAGAGAATGTCAAGCACAGAGGAAAAACACACAGAAGTACTGTATACACATAGAGCTTCCGAAGGAAGCGATGTGTGTAGAGTACTTCTGTGTGTTTTTCCTCCTCTGTGCTTGACATTCTCTATGACAGCTCTCCAAGGGCCCGTGCATGGATCAATTATGTTGAAAAATATAAAAAAGTACTGTTAGTTAAAAAAATTAAAATTATTTTCAACATAGGCCGATTAACTTCCAAAATAATAACTGTTACGTAAATAGGCCTACAATTTTTTCAAGATTTCTGTTCATAATATTAAACATGATACCAGTGCCATTAGTGCCATTGCTAGTGCCAGGTTTTATTAGAACCAATCCCAACCTAGGGCCTAGGCCTAGGCCTACCGGTAACCCTAATCTGCGACGCGGTACTATAGGCATATCAACCTGTCAGAACTGCATCAGTGAAAGTGAGGCTCTCGTTGTTTTCCAATTGAATTGATTCTGAACCCTGTTTCTAGGCCAAAAAACAATGGACTGGACTCTATTTCAAATTTTGTCATGAAGAAGGCCTCTGAAGCCTTCCGGTACAGAACAGAATTACTAAAACATGCTTTTGAGCATGAAATCCCTGGGTCGGGAAACAAGATGAATTGAATCGATAAAGTTCTGATCATTATTTGACCATTTAAGCGTAAAGGACAGGCCAATCAGTGATCAACGTCATGGGTTGTGAATGACGCAGTTTAGGCGTAATGTAACATCCGAACATTGACGCATGATTGACACCTGATGATGTTCAACAATTGCAAAAGCAGGCGCACTTACGTTTGAACCTGGTGGATTCTCAGCGCCTCCTTTTGTTTGCAAGTAGGCCTACCGAGTAATCATAAGTTAATGAAGTTACTCACACACCATCGCATGGGGGGAACCCCTTTTTAGGACCATAGTCCTTCTTGTCTGTTTTTGTTTCATGGCACCAGGTGGAGGAATCAAAGTCCCCCTGGAATCAGTCCTTCCTTTCTGTTTTTGTTTTGGCACCAGGTGTGACACTGACAGGAATCAAAGTCCCCCTGGAATCATTCCTTCCTGTCTGTTTTTGTTTTGGCACCAGGTGTGACAGGAATCAAAGTCCCCCTGGAATCAAAGTCCGGTGTATTGTTCAGCGAGGGATTATGGCTATTAAGACCATTAACCATTCAGATAACCTTACAATGTCACCCTTCTACTTTGCGTCTTGAATAGCCGACGCTATGGTGCCTGCCAGTGTACCACTTCATGGTTATTAATATTATTTAGTGATTTTCCCCTTTGATTTTTCCAGATATATTCATGTCAATGAGGAAGAGCACTAAGACAGACGTGCACGTACTTAGAACTATTCTATGCAAATTCAGTGTTTGTGATAATCGTTGAGGTATGTAAACAACCTGTGGGTTTGTCATGTTTGTGTCAGATTTCGGCCTACTTAGTACTTGCCCTGTCTGTTTGTGTACCACTTCATGGTTATTAATATTATTTAGTAATTTGCCCACCCCTTTGATTTTTCCAGATATTCATGTCAATGAGGAAGAGCGCTAAAGGCAGACGTTTACTTCTATTATATGCAAATATTCAGTGTTTGTGATAATCGGTGAGGTATGTAAACAACCTGTGGGTTTGTGTCAGATTTTAGGCCTGCTTATTACTTGTCCTGTCTGTTTGTGTTGACAAGATGGGCCTATACTCAATCTGTTATCAGCTCAGCCATGTTGGCTTTGTTGTCCTCCATTCTCTCAGATTATTAATTCGAAATTTTTAGCCATGTAGAGTAGCCCTGATGGGTTTGACATGTTGTCATTGAATATTTATTGATTTGAACAGCACTCTGAAGAATTGAAGAGAAGGCCTATGACTTGATAGTTAGGCCTTTTTGTTAAGGAAGTGGTTATTTGGCAAGCAAATGCTTGCCGAATTACAGAAATTTGGTCTTAGATGGCAAGCAGACAATAATGAATATTAATTAGACCCCATTAATTATGCAAACAGAAGATCAAGATGGCGTCCTCCTACTCGCCGTCGCAGCCCTCGCCAAAAGGCATTGAAACGTTGCTATTGGGAGCAGGCTATGCCTCGAACGAAGATTAAGACGGCGTTGAAGGCATCGAACTGTTTATTTGCACAGCTAACTGCTGTGTATGCAGTAAAAGCGTAGTCTTGGACGCACGTCTAGCTCATTAAGTATGCAGCGCTCTTAGAGCAGCTGGGAGGGGAGACAGTGGCGTGTGGTGGAGGGTGTCTTGCGGTAGGGAGCTACCAACAAGCGATTTTCAGAAGAATGCATTTATCGAGCCTGGTTTGCCAAACAGTACGCGAAGTTTGGCTTAAACGTCGAGTTACACGCATTGCCCTGAACCAGGTAACAAATATCCCCAGCATGTTGGCAGTCACTTGATTAGCGTAGTGCACAGGATGTCGGCTCAACAACCTAAAGGTCGGAGGTTCGAAACTCGTGTGGTCTCACTCGTGATTTTTCTTTTTTTCTATTTTTTCCCTGTTCAGTTGTTTTCTGTTTTCTTTTTCTCTCAGAAAAGACATATCAAGAAGATTTAAATACTCATATTTATCGCCCCGCCTGCTTAAAACCAGCGCCGTGCCTCTCAAAAAGTACAACATGAACATCAAGTTTTTACTCTGTGTAATTGTCCCCCCCACCCCACTGATCTCCTTTGGCCCTTGCTTGCACCTGGATAGGTTAAAATTTCCTCCAAAACAGTTTGCATACCGGTGCACATGTATTTGCTTGCTCAATAACCGAACGTGCTGAATAATATGGCAAGCACATATCCTGATTAATATTCATTAGGGGGCGTGACATGCTTGCCAAATAGGGACATTTTTCAGCATTAGATGGCAAGCATGCTTGCTAAATAAGGACGAAAAAGGGAACTGTTTGACAAGCATGCTTGCCAAATAAACCCGGCCTTTTGTTAATACTTCCATAGAGGGTCTGTCCATTTGGGCCTATCCCTCAGGCGGGAAACTCGGATGGGAACGGGTTGTAAGGGGTCGGAAGTATGAATTTGGCCTAACAGTGTTAGTTGCAAGTGTAATTTCTTTGTCACAATTTACCGTGGAAGAAGTGTAAACGGCTGATATCATCTGCTTTCTGACTAAATTTCATGGCTCTTGATCATCAGTTGATACTACCATTAAATTCACTTTTAATTTTTTTACAGAATGGAGACTGTGAACATGGTGAAAGAAGCCACCAGCACATGGACAACAGAAAATGTAGCCAACTGGCTGGATAACATTGGTCTGGAAGATTTTGCCCCTGCATTCATTGGTAAGGCACTGTGACACGGAATCAGGATGCCTCATATTTACAGATGTCCCCGCTGTTCTTTACAGAAATTCTCTGTTCTGAAATACGCAAGACACTTGTCACTAATGCATCCACTGGACAGTGTAACTTGTGGTCTGAATGGCTGTCCCAAAACTCTGAAAACGCCTGAGAGTTTCCGTCGTCATATCTATAATAAACATTCCGACTTGCTTCAAATAGGAACTGATGATGACCAGTTAATTGATGCAGCTGATGATACTGATGATGTTGCTGATGTTGTGAATGAAGTTGATATGGATGTTGACTTGGGCATTGAAGATGGAGAAGCAGGTGAAAGAATTAATGAGGAAGTGTCAATTGAAGACATGTTACACGGGATTCAAAAACACTTCGCCCTGTTCTTGTTGAAATTGCAGGAGCAACATGTGCTGCCAAAGGTAGTACAAGAAAATATTTCCAGAGACACAAAGTTTTTGCTGCAATTCTTCCTGGAAAATTACTCCAAAATAATAAGATATCAGTTGCAAGCAATTGGCATCAATGTAGAGGAACATGATGATTTGAGAGAACTACTTTCAGATGAGGATTTTTTCTCAAGAAGTTTGGATTGCTTACAGTCTGGCTACATGTTTAGAAAATATTGCGTTGACAAGTTAGGAATGGTGGAGCCAGTTGCATACATTTTAGGTCGCCATGAAGGTGAAGTTCATACTCTCCAATATGTGCCACTCCTAGAAGTACTCAAATGGGTTTTGGAGCATGATGGTGTGTTGGATCATATTGATCGGGCAGGAACTTCATCTGCAGACTCGGAGTCCGATGTTATGAGGGATTACTGTGATGGAGAGATAATGGCTAAACATTCATTGTTTTCAAAAGGGAAAGACGTGTTGCGCTTGCATTTTTATTCTGATGAATTTGAGGTGGTGAATCCTTTAGGGTCAAAGAAAACGCTGCACAAAATCTGTGCTGTGTATTACACTCTTGGTAACATAGCTCCACAATTTAGGTCAAAGCTGAAACATATTTACATGTCGATCCTAGTCAGGTATTCTCTATTCAAGAAAGGATATACATATGCAGACATACTGGCACCATTGATACGTGATCTGAAAGAACTAGAAGCCAGAGGATTAGTAGTGAACCATAATGAGCATGAACGTGCGTTTCTTGGAGGTCTTGCAACCGTTTCTGGTGACAATCTGTCAGCTCATGGTCTAGCCGGATTTTCAACATGTTTTAGTTCTGGCCGCATCTGTCGTTTTTGTATGGCGACTTATGATTCAATGAAGGAGCACTACTGTGAGGATGATTTCACTGTCCGATCAGAGACTGTCCATTTGTATCATGTGCAAGCTATAAAAGAGTCAGATGTCAACAAGGCAGCATATGGCGTCACAGGAATTTGCCCTTTCCTGGAACTTTCGTATTTTAGAGTGACAGAAGCATTTCCTCCTGACGTGATGCACGATTTTTTGGAAGGAGTTGTTCCTAGAGTCGTGAAATTAGTGTTGACAACCCTTTGTCAGGATAAACACCTAACTGTTGGGCAGATAAATAGTGAAATTGAGGCATTTCACTTTGGTCGGAATGATTCCAAGAACAAACCTTCAGCCCTGCCGAAGAATTTATGTAGTGGAGATGGACACATTGGTGGAAAGGCATCAGAAAGGTGGTGTTTGTTTCGCATTCTTCCTCTCCTGATAGGGTCATCAATTCCTGCTGGAACAGAGTGCTGGGAACTATACCTGCTCCTCAGAGAAATTGGGGAAATCATACTTGCTCCTGTTGTAAGAAAGTCGTGGATGCCATATTTGAAAGATGCAATCCAGAGTTTCCTGGAAAAATTTGCTGAACTTTATCCGGGGCTAATAACTCCCAAAATGCACTTTCTCGTTCATTATCCCACTATGTTGATGAAGTTTGGGCCTCTGAGGGCCCAGTGGTGCATGAGGTTTGAGGCGAAGCATGCTTACTTCAAGCAGGTTGCAAATATCACCTATAACTTCCAAAATATTGCTGGAAGTTTAGCCACTCGACATCAGTTTCACCAGTGCATGGAGTTCAATACTGGTGGATTTCTGGAATGTGGTGAGGCTGTCAGCATGACTGAAAATACTGAGATCAGGCTTAGCAGTTTGCCTGATGCCCTACAGGCTGAGGTTGTATTGAGAATTGGACTTCCAGCCACAGATATCCTTCCTAATGAAACCATTTGGAAAACTAACAGCATTGAGTTGGACTCTGTGCAGTATGAAAAAGGTGATGTTTTTATAATTGACCTTGTTGGTGGTGAAGAAATACCTGTTTTTCTCCAAATAAGTCACATACTGAAACTCAGAGCGACATGGTTGGTCTGTGGTAGAATAATTTTGGCCGAACGCTACAGTCATCATCTACACTCCTATGCAGTTAGGAAAACAAACGACTGGCTTGCTTTGAAACCTGGCATGGAATTGGACTTTGTTGCACTTGACATTCAGCAGGATTCAGATGGGGATTCATATGTCACCCTAAGACACCGTCCCACACGATCATGAGTACAGAGCGTATTTTTGGAACTTGATAGTCACCATGGGTATTAAATGATTGGTTGGCTTGCTTTGAAGACTGGCATGGAATTGGACTTTGTTGCACTTGACATTCAGTAGGGTTCAGATGAGGATTCATATGTCACCCTGATACACCGTCCCACACGATCATGAGTACAGAATGTATTTGTGGAACTTGACAGTCACCTTTGGTAATGAATGATTGGTTGATGTTGGACACACACACAGCTGCCCACCACCTTTCAAAGAACACAGCAAGGCTTTAGAAGAAACCTTAAAACACATGCTGAATTTCCTGCGGGTATGTCTGATAATAGTCCGATTTTTTGTGGTTTGATCACAGGGTTTCTGCAGGGCATTAAAAAGCATTAAAAGGCATTATCAGAGGGGGTGTTAAACTATTAAAAACCAACAGATTTTTGCTCAAAAGCAATAAGATATACTGTATTCTCGTGCCATTAGTGACTAGTATGCGCCATTTTCTGGTAGTAATATATGCACACTAACGTCACGACGTGGCGCTGACCAACGCTCGTCATTTGAGGTAACCATGATCGAGTAAGGACTGGTGTATACATGTACTTGATCACGTACCGTCAAGGGCATGAAACTGATCACAGGTTTCCAAAGCGTGAATGTGCACATACATTGAAATTGATCATAGTCGGCGTTGGTCGGCTGGTCTCTGGGTGGGCCTATTGACAAACGCCAAACCCGGCTCTGCATATATTACTACCAGAAAATGGTGCATACTGGTCGCTAATGGCACGAGACTACAGTATTTAAGCTGTTCCATACTTAATGATAGAAACGTACACTGTAAAATTAGAAGTTGAGTGCAATGTTTTAGTTATATTTGGCCTAGAAATAGTCTGTGCTATTCAGAATTAATTGGAAAATAACGTTAGCCTCACTTTCAATAACACAGTTCTGACCAGGTTGATAGTCAGCACTGCGTCGCGGATTAGGTTTGCCGGTGTAACGGTACAGAGTGTCCCCCCTGTAAAAAGTGTCCACTTCTATTGTTGAATGACGGAATAAGCGGCATGACTATAGAAAACCAATCCCCAGAGATGATTTAATGTAACAATAGGATCTTTTGTTCCTGGGACAGTTTTTCCTGGCGACATTCTTTCCCTTTACACCTGTACCCCATTAAGGTTGAATATAGGCCAAGCCCCATAATTGGTTGCTGGACCTGATTAGAAAGAGAGTGTCTGTAATTAGTGGAAACTTGATTAGGCTGAAACAACAGAGTTTCACATGGCTGGCATGTGTAATTTTATAATGAGCACGAATGACATGAGGATAACAAACATAGAGCTGTAAAAATGACATGGGATGAAGAGGAGTAAAGCTATGGACTGCCACGTACACATACTCTGTTTTTTGTGGCAGTCATGCATGAAAGTGCATTTCTCAATTGCATAAACTTCTAATACTGGTACATGTACTCTTATTTTCAGATCAAGATATAGATGGGGAAACACTTTTGCTGTTGACTGAGAATATGGTGTGCAAACTGCTTCCAACCATGAAGAGGCAGACCCAATTCCTGAAGCATTTAAAGGCTTTAAAAGATAATTCTGTCAGGTAAGAAGATTCTTGGCGAATAGTAGTCTACATGTATGATTGTTATGTTGTTATCAGGGATTTGAATCAAATTCTACATGTTCTGTCCTTAATCATGTTAATGATTGTTTCAGTTGGAATCGACCTCATTTTAGTGCCAATCTGTCATTCATTCACACAGCGAATGATCTCTTTGGCACTGTTATGACATGTGTGAGTGATGTGTCGCATGTATCTTTGTGAAATATTGTTGCAGTAATTTTTTCCTCACTGCAGAAGTTTCAGTCCTCTTTAGAAACAAGTTCAAAATGCAGCTGGAAAGTTGCTAGAAGAGTGTTGTACACATAGAATCATCAATTTGAACTCCTCTTGGCAGCACTAGTCCATGTGACCAATATGGTTCTTTGTGTGTCGTTTGCTGTTCTGGTTGAATTCTGGCTAGAGACATGAATAATTGCATCATTCTATTCCATGAGATATAAAATAAAACTATCATATCCGACCTGTTTAGCGTGCCTACTGGTGCCATAATTGAAGATGTAACTATGGTGGAGGAAGTCACTACCGGTAATGATGAGACAGAGGAGTAAGTATTTTCTTGTACCTAATGGGGAACCCGCTCACCGACAGGTCGGTGCTGCGAGCGCTTGTACCGAATCGGTGTCATTGACGTCATTTTAGGTGTCATTGACGTCATGTTAGGTGCTGACGTTGCATCATGAAAAAACTGCCTGTACATTTTTCTACAGGAAAAATGACACCAAAGACGTTTCTTTTATCGCCATTGTATCTCTTCATTTTAAGAAAAAAAGGAATGAGATTACAAGAAAATTTCATCTGCTGCAAGATGATGTAAGTTTTATTGTTGGGCGACCAACACAAATGGTTTATTTTCACACCAGAAATAAATGGAAATAACGTTAGAAAAACAGACTTCGGTACAAACGCTCGCAGCGCCACGTCGTGACGTTAGTGTGCGGGTTCCTCATTGCTTTGGAATGATTGATATTTTAACGAAATTATCCAGAGAAGATGATAGACAGTTACCAAATATTTGTGCGATGACACCAAAGGATTGCAACAGGCATTGATGGGAGGGACCAAATAGTCCTCAGAAAATACAGGTTCAGTTCAATGCGGGAAAACATCTGTGAGCCACATAAGCAATGTCCAGATTAAAATGAAATGAAACCTGGTCTAGTACTGAACAGGAGTTCCATATTCCCATTTGTGGACAGTTTTGTTGATTGTTCAAAAAAGATTGTTCACACAAAGAGTACTGGTATTGACGAATTTCAGGGTTATTGAAAACACGGAACCTACCACTGGTAGTATCAGGAAAAAATGGCCAGTTCCTTTTAGGCTGCCCAAGTTTCCAACAAGAGTTGAAGCTGCACTGAAAAGAAATGACAAAACTTTGAAATGTGGAAGGTCATCATTAAAGAATCAAATGGTTGAAACCCTGGTGGAGACAATGCTGAGTTACGAAATGTGAGTATAAAAAGTCCATTGTATGATTGCACTTCAAGATGTATATCACTCACATTGACATTACTCATGTTGGTACCAGTCAATCCAGTCATGTTAGATTCATACGTGTGACGTCAGTTCAATACATTTCATTTTACACTCAACTCTGCCATGCATTGATGCCCATGCAAGTTTATTCATAACAGCAATGTCAGTCCTTCCTCATCTATAATATAAATATAAACCTGACATACCTTACTGTCAGACAGCAGTGCTCAGTTTTAAAGTTTTAAGTGGTCGAACTCCAGTGTCACACTCACAGGTTGTCCAATGAAGAGAAATTAATTTTTAGATCACTGGGGTGAGCTCTTGTCATCGTCCGTTAGCAGGGCACGTTTCGTAACCGCTGGAGCTATTGCTCTGAAACTTGGTACATATACATATACCCCTAGGTCAGATGACCCACGACACCAAGATTCGGTCCGATTCGTCTCTCAGCTTGGCCACCAGGTGACGGAAACCAAAAACACAAAAAGTGCAATAACTCCTGAACTAATTAATAGATCATCTCCAAATTTTTATCATAGGTGTAGCTAATTACATAACATGACTGGTTTTTGATTTGACCTACTGTTCATGATATGTTCCTCCCTCGGTCATTAGACCCGGTGAGCACATGGTCCATGGACCATTTTTAGCTCAGCTGAGCTAATCACAACTATAAAACTGTCCATCCGTCAAGAAATTCAACTTCCTCATCTTGAGAAATGGGAACTGAAACACAGAGCTCTTATGGTCCTTATGGTCATTCACTTTTCCAGGTACCCCAGTGCACAGCAGTACACAGAAGTTTGTGTGTTGATGATAACAAAACATCCATTTCTTCGAGAGGAATGTGGCTCAGGATATGTAAGTGTGTTTTTACTGAGGTTTGATATGATAAAGATTTGCTGCCATGCTTGGTTTTGGAATGAATTACAATGCTATATTACTCTCTGAATTCTTTAAAAAACTTGCATTTTCGATGATGGTCATCACGTTTCAGGAACAGTGATGTTTTTTTTTACTTCACCTGTTTTTTCAAAGTCACTGAGCATGCTGAGGTTTCTGTGCCCATTGACAGGGTGGCTCCTTCTGTCGTAAGTCTAAAGGCATTACAGGTGAGCACGTGGTCCCTGGACAATTTCAAGGGAATAGCAAACTAGTTCTTGGAGTATACTCTTACAGGTAAGATTTTAATTTTAATAAGACCATGCACCTTGATTTCACATTCTTTAGGACTCGCTAAAGGACAGTCTGAGGGGGAAGTGCAAAAGGGAGAGATTTCCCCTACTTGACCTTGCTGATGTCCAAAATGTCAAGTCCAAATTTGGCACGCCAGGCAAGGGCCGAAAACGTTCTGCTTCGCAAGAGAGAACAGGCACCAGTCCAGTGATAAAAGCCAAGAGGCATAATGTAAGTACCGGTACTTTTACAGGCTCTCAGTTGACCCCATGTGTTGGAAAATTACATAGCCTTGCCTAACCTAAATTGACAGTAATCGACTGTCGTGCTTCCACTTATCAAAACCCCATGATTTTGTGCTTCCACCAGCTGTTTCGTTCCGCAGTACTGCCACAAGTATCCCCAGATTCGAAACAGACTATGCTCGCTGATTATCACCCATCTGTCACTGTGCGGCTTGAAGCAATCAAGATGCAGCGTGGCTGTCTCAGCTTGCCAGCAGATTTCTTAAGTGGCATGTGCCCCCAGAAATTACAATATACAAGCATTACAGTCAGATCAGCAGTTCACTATCATGTGCCAATAAATTTTGTTGATGTTTTTTTTTTACTTTGTTGCTTTTTAATCTCTTCTTTTTGAATGGATCTTTCTCCAAATCGGTGATGGCACTCAATCCTGTGGGCTAACATAGGTCATTGCTGAATTTGAATAACAGCAAAGAGGTGTGTTGACCCAAAGGTTGAGCATGTCTTCAGAGACATGGCAGGCAGAGGGTTAGGCAAGACAAGGATGGGGACAGGATGGTGCAGGTGCATCTTTTTCTACATGTACTGTACGTATAGCATCCACCACCACAACAGCCACGTGGAAATGAAAGAAGTGAAATGAATACAAGCAAACATCACAACTTACGACATTACTGTGTGAGAAACAATGATGAAAACATGCAGGGCTGGGTTGCACAAAACTCATGTTACCCCGCTAACTTGGTTAGCACCAACTTTACGTTAAATGACTTAAAAAGACAAAGGATTTTTACGTCACTTAACATAAAGTTAGCACTAACACCGAGTTAGTGCTATTGTGAGTTTTGTGCAACTGGGCCCAGAAGCACACAAACAACCCAAGCAGAGAAATATTATTTTACACGTAGTCTACATGTAATTAGCCTACTTTACAAAAATGGCAAAGCTCATAACACTTACACCAATTTGGTACACTTCAGCTAAATTAGGACAAGAAGGATGCTTCTAGTCTAGGGCTACAGCTACACAAATTAAAGAACATGCATTTCATAACACTGAAAAGTACTGTCTAGGATTTTATAGCAGTAACACTGGCTTGAAGCAGGTTGGGTAATAGCATCCATCACCAAGCCAGAAAGATTAGACAATGACAATGTAAAATACTTTAAAATAAGATGAAAAATAGGGGATTTTTCAAAAACTAAGGACTGTTCCACCTTTGAATTGACGTGTTTAAATAGACACAGGTTTTCCGTATACAGTAAAAGGTGGAAGCGAGAAAACTTAACGGCAGTGGCAGGTTCTGCGCTCGGTGGCAGCAGGCCTTTCCGTTTGAGGGGAGCTAAAATGTGCATGCGGCTTGCAAACAGAATTACTGTTGTTTGCGAGCTGTATGCACATTTTAGCTCCCCGACAGATGACGTGGTGTATTTGTCTCATTATTCAACATGCATGAATTCATACTTTGTATTGTGTAGGTAATTGCTATTTTTTTACGAGGACAAAATTTTCTTTGCATGCCGTCATTTGTTTTGCTATGCATTTTACCCTCCACTAGAAATTTAACATGGGAGAGGGCCCTTATGGCAGGGGAAAGTCACCTGTGGCACCTGTTGATTGATTGGTCTTCAACCATATGTAACGGTAATGATGGTGCTTCAGGCTTAAGTTATCTGCAGCCATCGCACCCCTGAAATGGCATCTCGTCAGATTTGAAAAATACCGGTAGTTCCATTATCTAATGATATTTTATGGAAAATCATCTAAAATCGCCACAGAAAAATGGGTTTCAGAGCCATGCACTTGTGCCTATAGTGTTTGTAAATTGTACTTGGGAAGTGCAATTATGCTGATTTCCTCACTTCTTAGGAAATCACCCCCCCCCCCTAAATTCCTGTTATTACGAAAGTAAATCAGTCTTGCGGATCGTAGTTTAATTGTGCTCCTCAGTGGACATTGTAACCTATAAGTAAGCAATGTTGTCAACATTGGCGCACCTGTTGATTCAATCATAGCCCCATTTGTCACATATTCTGTGTCAGTCAGCATCAGTGAACTGAATCATTTTTCTTCTTCATAGAGTGCGATTGTTCCTGAAGGGGAGGACGAAGCAAGTGTTCAGTCTCATCTCATGGTTCTCCAGGCTGAGTGTAAAAAAGTTCGCCCTAACGCAGACATTTTATCTGACAAAATGAAGAGGACTGCACATCATCGCCAAAACCTCATCGCCAACCACCCAGCAAAATATGTGTTGAACATTTTCCCCTGTCTTATGAACAGGAAGATGGTAAGAACTATATTATTCTGTATTCTATGTTGATAGTTTGATTTGGGGATGGATCACATCACCAAAATCTTACTGCTTTGTTGACGTTTGGATTTACTAGGCAATACCCGTTCAGTGTGTGTGTCGCCGATACGCACGGCCCTCATTAACAATAATTTGCATACGACCTCATGACGATGTGGGGGGGGGCATGGGGGAAGTGCTAAATTCATGTGAGCGCCATTTTGGTTACCGCAGCCGCCGCTTGGGCTAGGAACTTCGTCGGTATTGGCTACCATTTTGTTGCTGACGTCATTTTAGGATTCCAATTTTCCGTAAAATGTCATTCTACCCCGGTCTAATAAAACGATGATGATCTTGGGCTTTTGTTATAGATCTGCAGCAGATACAAACGTCCTCATCAACAATTCCTCGGTGTTGCCATTCCGCGCATCCACGTGGTTGTGGGCATCTCCATTCTGAAAAACCCCGTGATGTCAACATAGTGATCTATAAATTGATCCGCGACAACGTTTATGAAATTATGCCGCAAAGACGGCAGCCAGTACCGAAGCCTCCTAGCCCTTGTGGCGGCTTCGGGAACCAAAATGTGTGAGCGCTTGGGGACGTAATGACGTCATACCCGTTCGAGTGGCGTAATGACGTCATTCCGCCGCGCATGACGTTGCCGACGTCACGGATGACGCGACGGCGATCTCGGTGACGTCATGACGTCAAAAGGCCTGAACAGCATTGTTATTTTCGTTAATATCTTTATATCTCAAAAATTATAAGCGATATCAAAATTCGGGCTTCGTAAGGACACTTCCCAGGCCCGTCTGCACTTGCATACCAAGTTTGGCGGCGATCCGTTCATTAGTCTCGGAGAAAATCGCGAACACACAAACAAACAAACAAACTCTTGTCAAATTTTAGTATGATTGTAAATGTGTACGTCGTTATCCAAATGTGATCCAAAGAAAGAGAAGGCACAAAAGTGAACACAACGGATGATAATAAATAGGAAGTCAACTTCTACAATGAGGTACCGGCTGACCTAATCCGCGACGCGGCGCTGACTCAAATCGGTCATAACTGTATCACTGAAAGTGAGGTTAACGTTATTTTCAAATTAATTCTGAATAGCACACCCTGTTTATAGGCCAAATATAACTAAAACGTTGAACTCAATTTCTGATTTTACTTTTCTACCATTATGTACAGAAGTGCTAAAATATATCTTATGGGTTTTGAAAAAAAAACTGCGGGAACATGATGCATTTAATCGCTAAAGGTCACCATTTTAGCGTAAATGACAGGCGAATGGTCGACGTCATGGGTTGTAAATGACGCAGTTTTTGTAACGTCAGAATGACGCACGACGGCTGATGACCACGTTCAACAATCGCAAAGGCATGCGCACCTGCGTTTTAACCGAGTTGATGATCAGTGCCTCCGTTTGTTTACCCCATTCACAAATTTTTGACCCCAACCATTGATTGTGTAAACTGATTTTCCAAAATTGTGCATAATTTGAAGTATGAACCATTTATTTCACAGCTCATCACAGAAGTTAGCCAGCTGTTTGGCATTAATGTCAACAAAATGGACACAAAGTTGCTGGAATTTGGGAAGATATTTCACGAGCGTTCTCCCGACACCAGATTCAAGACAGAACTGTCCGATCGCTTGGTTTCAATGTCTGAAGAGGTCATTGATGAGACGGCAAAGAAAGGTATGCTTGTTTGTTCAGCACGATTATTGAACAATTTTTGTCATAGAAGACCCCTGACATAGAATTCAGAATGTTGGTGTGTGAGTGCGAGTGGATCTGCATTACCTTGACCTGGTGTACTTTCTGATCACGCTAGGGGGTATCATGTGAAAAACCCAGGTGAGCACATTGCCATGGAAGTTTGTTGCAATGCATGGTTGAAATGACTGTAAAAATGATGGTAAATTCTTTCTTGCCTTTTCAGAATTGCAGGCCAAAGTTGGAATTTTACTTCTTCCGACATGGTTTCAGGAGAAGCCGCAGTCACTGTTTTTGATTGACAAGGTGTGTATCATGTTGACCATCATGGCAATCATGATGGAATGCCATTATTTAGCTTTCTTGTGGATCTGTGAGAAAAATTGTTGTAAAAGTGTAATTGCTGTAAATTTCATACAGAGTACAGAGTTTGCTTCCTCTCCAGAATATCAAATCATCAGAATACTGTCATACCATTTAGGGCCCATGGTTCAAAGTGACTGGAAGCTTACCCTGTGCTTTTTCATGCATATCATCTAGTTCTCATCAGGATCTCTCAACTTCTGAACCACCTGGACCAATTTGCTTAGTTGCAGAATGTGTGTCTTGTTCATTTCAGGATGAAGTTCCAGGCCCTAGTCCCATTGTAACAATGAAGTCAAAAGATGGAAACATACTGGGTGATTCAGTTGACGTGAATGTACATCTGGATGGTGTACAGATTCTTCACAGTGGGGAGGTGAAATCAGTGTGGCAGGCTGTCAGCACATTGCTGGCAGTCCTGTATGTTTTTGATGTTGATTATCCAGACAGTATGAAGGACACCCTAAAATTCTTGGATGTATTTTTTCTTCAGGAAGAACTTCCAACGAAGATAAAGCCCAAGCTGATCAGGGCTTATGAAAAGCTCAATGCATAAATTTAATGTAACATAGAAACTTGGGCTTAATCTTTATTGGAAGTTCTTTCTGCTATCCTTATAGTCCATGGGCCAGAGAATTTGGTACCATCCAGAGGGACAAAGGCTAACAACAAGATTACTTTGATAGATCTATACATGCAGAAAACAAAATGAGGTGATAGCCTTCTTTATCGAGTAGCTTATGTCATTTTTAGCTCACCCGTGAGCTTTTGTCGTGGTGCAGCTTCCGGCGGCGTCCGTCATCCGTTAGCAGGGCACATTTCGTAACCGCTGGAGCTATTGAACTGAAACTTGGTACATATATACCCCTAGGTCAGATGACCTACAGCACCAAGTTTCGGTCCGATTCGATTCTTGGCTTGGCCTCCAGGTGGCCAAAACCCAAAACACAAAAAGTGCAATAACTCCTGAACTAATGACTGAATCATCTCCAAATTTTTGTGTATCTAATTAGGATACATGACATTTGTAACGGGTTTTTGATTTGACCTACTTTTCAAGGTCACAGAGATAAAGTTCGACAAAAGTAACGAACCTGCCACAGTTCTTAATTATTTCACCGAGCGTCTTCATATCTTGCATAAACATGTATTAGAGGGGTACCTTCAAAAATACCGAGTTTCGGCCTGATCGGACATCCAATATGGTTGCCAGGTGGCGTAACCTGAAAATCATCCAAGTGCTATAACTCAGGAACGCGCTTGACCCAGAGTGCTCACACTTGATATTTACCTCCCTTTAGATGACCTTTACAAGCACATCGGATTTCGGCGTGATTAAACTTCCAATATGGCCACTAGGTGGCGTAACCCGAAAATCATCAAATGTGCTATAACTCAGGAATGACTTGACCCAGAGCGCTCAAATGTGCTATGTGGCTCCCTCCAGATGACCTTTATGTGCATGTTTAGTTTTGGCCCGATTGGACATCCAATATGGCCGTCAGGTGGCATAACCCAGAATCATTGAAGTCCTGCAACTTGGGAATGACTTGACACAGATTGCTTATAACTGACATGTACCTCTCTCTGTCATTAAGACCGCCACCACCTCATAGGTGGCNTGTACGATTTGATTATGGCAAAAATAAAACGTGCCATTTTTTGCTTTCAGTTCAATGAGCGTCTTCTGTATGCCTATGTTAAATGTATGTTAAAATTTTATGATGACCTCTTGGTGTCCGACTCATGCTCAAGATTCCATGTCCACCTGAACTACTGGTGCAAAGTCCTGACAGACTGGTTCCACACCAGGGCCTGGTTTCTCAACAAAATCTTTAGTTAAGATTCTTATTTTCCCCAACTTAGGATTTTTCAAGAAAGCAGCCCAGAGCCTGCAACGTGCAAGTACCATACATGGATGCCACTGCCAACATAAGTACTCAGTTCTGACAATGCTCATCTCAACTATCCAGAACTGATTGTTGGGGTCATTCGTGTACAAATAGGGTGAAATTGGGGTGAAATTTCTTGTTTTATCTGTATTTCATGATTGATTCAAACTGAGTGACTGAAATGCCATCTTCTGGCAATTCATAGTACCGGTACTATTACTATTTACAGCTTCTGAAGTTAGAAGGGAGAAATCAAGTCTCCCTCTTTGGAAAGAAGTCTCCCTGCTTTTTAGGAATGGGATACTTTTGTTCTCCCTATTTCAAAAACCTGGCACCAACCCTGGCTGCTCAATAATAATTCTCGATCAGTCAAATATCTGTCTTAGCTCCCAATTTCTAAGTTATCGTTTGTGTCTACATGGTCTAGAATGCGCTGACGATCTGAGCCGACAATATCCTTGGCCAGGAAAAGGCGCCAAATACGCGGTTTTGTTCCAGAAAAGTATAAGCGCATGTGCTTATAATCGGGCGAAACGAAGGCAGGAAAAAGGCCTTAAAACAAGCGATTTTCGTTTATAAGCGCATAAATACGGTAATTCTAATGTTACAAATCCATCACACCTTGATCCTCTCTATAACCTTTAGTCTCGTGCCACCAGACTCTTGCAATTTCCAATAAATTTCCACTGACAACCTCGGAGTATGAACAAGGGGCTGGTTGCGCGAGACGATATAACCTTGCCCATCAACCGAACTTTCTACATTGCCACTCAGTAATTCTCGATCACAGTCAACTTTGCCTATTTCTAAGGGCGGTCTTCAAATTGGCTCAGAAGCCAATTTCTAGTTACACTATTATGTTCAAACGGGTGAGCACATGGTCCATGGACCATTTCATTAGATCTTTGAATGTTTGGTAAATGGGGTCTTCTACATGACATAAATTGTTCAATAATCGTGCTGAACAAAAAAGCATATAGCTTTCTTTGCCTTCTCATCAATGACCTCCTCAGATATTGAAACCAAGAGATCGGACAAATTCCAGCAACTTTGTGTCCATTTTGTTGACATTAATGCCAAACAGCTGGCTAACTTCTGTGATGAGCTGTGAAATAAATGGTTCATAGGATTATGCACAATATTGGAAAATCAGTTTACACAATCAATGGTTGTAAATCAGTCTGACAAAAATGGATCTAGAAACGTAACTAATCCACTTGAATCAGGCATTCTTGGTGTCATTCTACCAAGTCCCTCATTGTACCTTGTCCCCTGCAGGGTTTAGAGAGAGGGGGACAGGGGGATCCCCCATGACTGGGACAAGTGGGGATATCCCCCCCCCCCCCAATCAATTGGTACCATCCAGACGGAGAAAGGCTAACAAGATTGTTTGACCAATGACCTCTTCAGACATTGAAACCAAGAGATCGGACAGTTCTGTCTTCAATCTGGTGTCGGGAGAACGCTCCTGAAATATCTTCCCAAATTCCAGCAACTTTGTGTCCATTTTTTGTGTGTCCATTTTTTGGGTGTCATTCTACTAACAAAGTCCCTCATTATACTTTGTCCCCTGCAGGGTTTTATAGAGAGAGGGGGTGTAATGATGAAAGCATTGCCAAACATTCAAAGATCTAAAAATGAAATAAAGCTAATTAATAAAGGAGGCTATCGCCTCATTTTGTTTTATAGATCTATACAGAGTGAGTGAAAAAAAGCTAGACACTAAAAGGCCCATTGTTTTATTGTGTACCAATACAGGATGTATCAGAAAAAACTAGACTCTCGAAAAAATCGTCATAATATAAACACAGAGGGGAGTTTTGAATAACTGACTATATCCCTTTGTAGAGGACATGATTCTGCATCGAATGATACCAGTATCGTTGTTTACACTTCACGTTTCAATGAGCAGCGACAGTTTGAAGTTTGAAAAATTGAAGTCCTTTGCGCAAGGAAATGTGAAGGTTAAAATTGGATCTGTCGAAGTGAATGAAAAGTTTAGACTGAGTTTTACTAATGTGCTGAGGCGTTTTTGAGATAATTAATCCTTTCACCCTCTAACCCCGAAACAAAAAGTCTCATTTTTGACTGTGTCCTCACCAAATGGTAAACGCACTTGCATGAACTGATCATGACCTTAAGTGATAGTCCATGAGCCAGACCGATTTTGACTACCAATTTCGTGACTAGATCCAACATGGATTTTTGATCAGTCTGATGTTTGAGGTGTCTGAAATCATGTGATGGACATTTCAATTCAGTAGCTTTATACCCCTAATTAAGATTCTTAAAATTGTTCATTGGAATCCCATTGCAATACATACACAGACTTGTATTACAAATTGAGGTGTCTATGTACAGCTAACTTTTTTCTCGCTGGTTTTAGACCCTATAAATGTATTACCAATAGATAGAAATATGGCAGTTCTCAGTCAGTTAGGCCTGTTTAGAATATGAGATAATTAGTATTTGTTATAAAAATGGCATTTTCAGTGATTTTGATGGATTTGGGGCAAAATTTGACATATACGTCATTTCTATGTTACAGCGATGTCATATAATGTTTAAAATATAGCTATTTGACTGAGAGGTGCCATATTTCTATCTATTAGTAATACATTTATAGGGTCTAAAACCGGCGAGAAAAAAGTTAGCTGTACATAGACACCTCAATTTGTAATACAAGTCTGTGTAAGTATTGCAATAGGATTCCAATAAACAATTTTAAGAATCTTAATTAGGGGTATAAAGCTACTGAATTGAAATGTCCATCACATGATTTCAGACACCTCAGACATCAGACTGATCAATAAAAAATCCATGTTGGATCTGGTCACGAAATTGGTAGTCAAACTGAAAAATATGGGGTCTGGCTCATGGACTATGATGTCTGGTCTTAGTGGTCAATTTCATCTTTTCTTCAAATAGCTCTATGTAATACCTTATGTTGATCAGACAATGACATAATTCCTGGTCATAAATCTGTGAGCACCTGTGCACTGACTGTGTCCAGTGGTGCGGGTGAAAAATGGTTAGGCCACAGTAAAAAGTTTAAGTTTAGACTGACACTTGGTGAGGATACACTCAGAAATGAAACTTTTTTGTTTCGGGGTTAGAGGGTGAAAGGATGGCGAAGCAGGTGAAAGAATTAATGAGGAAGTGTCAATTGAAGACATGTTACACGGGATTCAAAAACACTTCGCCCTGTTCTTGTTGAAATTGCAGGAGCAACATGTGCTGCCAAAGGTAGTACAAGAAAATATTTCCAGAGACACAAAGTTTTTTGCTGCAATTCTTCCTGGAAAATTACTCCAAAATAATAAGATATCAGTTGCAAGCAATTGGCATCAATGTAGAGGAACATGATGATTTGAGAGAACTACTTTCAGATGAGGATTTTTTCTCAAGAAGTTTGGATTGCTTACAGTCTGGCTACATGTTTAGAAAATATTGCGTTGACAAGTTAGGAATGGTGGAGCCAGTTGCATACATTTTAGGTCGCCATGAAGGTGAAGTTCATACTCTCCAATATGTGCCACTCCTAGAAGTACTCAAATGGGTTTTGGAGCATGATGGTGTGTTGGATCATATTGATCGGGCAGGAACCATTGCGCCACAAGACCAGCCTTTGTACAGGGAGGCAGCTAACGAGTAACTTTTAAATGGTTTGATTTAGTTGTATGTACAATTTCAAACCAAGGTCAGCTGGTTAGAAAACAATGTGCGTTGGACCGTTTAGAGTAAACCCTAAGTTCATTGTGGTCTGGGTTACTAAGGGTTTGATTGACATACGCCCATCGAGCTCCAGATGACTCAAACGTACTATAGTAGTAAACATAAGGGAACAAAAAGTATTCATGTGGCATAGTACAGATACAGTGTATATGCACATGCATGTATACATTTATTGCATTGCTTCAGTTTTAGAAAGACTGATGTAGGCCCTTCCTGACTGCAGTAGTAATGAGAGAGTTCATAATTATTATTAGATTTCTCTGTAATCTAAACCTGCTACCTTCACTCCACTCCCTTTGTGCTCGTGGGCAGTCTTCGAATTGACTGGTAAGTCAATTCCAGTTGATATTTATGCTATTGAGGCCTGTTATTGATTGTTAATATATAGTGAATGATGGAGAATGAGGTTGTTATTGATGCTATTGAGGCCTGTTATTGATTGTTAATATGTAGTGAATGAAGGAGAATGAGGTTGTTATTGATGCTATTGAGGCCTGTTATTGATTGTTACTACATTTTTATTGTACCAATATCTTTTAATGGTAAGCTAATATATGTCATTCAAAGGGCAGATGGAGTGTTGACTCATTTTTTTTATCATTAACACCCTACAAATTCACTGAAGGACCTCAGTGTTTTTGTGGTGCTGGAAATACTCCCAAGATGATAGGCTTTTCAAATGTTTTTTCCAAATTTCAAATCAGATCTTTGGAAAAATCATAGGGCCTATTGAGTTCAGGGCACCATGCAATTTGCAACCCTGAGGGTTTTCTGGAAAACCTTGGGTTTTGCAGAAAACCCTTCCAGGGGGTACCATGCATGCAACCCTGAGGGTTTTCTGGAAAACCCTGGGTTTTGCAGAAAACCCTTCATTGGTGTCTGGAAAACCCTTTAGGGTTTTTTTGAAAACCATACTTTAAGGTTTTCCAGAAAACCCCATTAGGGGTTTTCTGGAAAACCTTTCCGGGTTTCCCAAAAACCCTTCCAAAGGGTTCTTCAAAAAACCTTCGCGAAGGGTTTTCCGGGAAACCTCTAGGGGTTGCATATACGCGCTGAGCTGAAAAACCCTGAAAGGTTCTCTGAAGAACCCTTATTTCTAAGAGTGTTGCGACGACATGAAACAGGCGGCGACTGACTTTTCCGGATCGCTGGTACCCGGTCATCACATACATTGGACTTTTGCACATGTTAGGAGCGGTCGTGCCTATCGCGTTCGTGAATCTGATTGGCCGTTGCGGGCGCAGGTGATAAGTATTGGAACTATTATGTTGACACCTTTCTGTTTTTAACACCTTCGTGATTGGTGGATTTCCTGGGTCAAATGGAGGTCACCTTCTACCCTCATTCCGGTACGTCAGCCGTATTGAGAATTGAATAAATTTACATAATTTACATAAAATTTCCAAGTGACGTCACTGGCAGAAGCCCTCCAAAATGGCGGCCAATACTGGTCCGACCAAACAAGGCACGCGGACTGCAGCGCGCAGGTTGGTAGGATCAGCTATTAGTTTAGATCGCTTTGCGCCTGAGGCACGATGGCGTGGAACAAATCAGTCGCCGATATGGCCGGTGTGACACTGCTACTGCAGATTATCTTGATAGCATTGACAACATACGACACCTAATCTACATGTACCTACACGTCCAAAACCATACTTTATGCTCACTGATCTCCATACACATTTCCAACGGAAAGCTGTCACACGCCCAACCTGTACATGTGCTTCACCCTTTCACCCTGTGTGTTTCTTTTCTTTTTTCTTTTCACTCTTGTCAAATTTGTTTCTTTTCAATTCCTTATATTTTCCGACATTACTTTATATTTATAGCTGTACGTCCACCTATCCCAAACCCACAAAAACCGCGGGCTTCTTGCGCGTACACCTATTTTTGCCGTGTCTAATAGATCCGTGTTTGAAAACCCCGTGTCTATTAGACCGGGCGAGTTCGCCGGGGCTAATTCAGACACGGGGGTCAACCGGGCTTTTAGATTGGTGTAAGCGCAATAAGCTCAGCAATTATTAGTAAGTGATAAACCCGGCGACAGATGGAGCGGTAAGTGTGTTTCGTACTGCGCATGCGCTATAAACCAAAAACCCTTCAAAATTTGACCCGCAAGCGCGACCTCTCTCGCCGTGTTGCTGAAAATAGGTGTGAGCGCCTCACGAGTTTTTTCAAGCCGGGGAAGACCCGGGTCTCAAAAACCCACCCATTTGGGATTGGTGTGGAACTAAGGCTAATAACTCGAAAGGGGCCAATAATAGTGAGGTTTCGCAAGCGCCCGGTTAGGCCATACGACAACATTTATCTATTACACAATAGATAAACGTCGTCGTAGGGCCTAATCGGGCGCTTGCGAAACCTCACTAATGCCTCGTTTCTGCCCCTGATACTTCTATTGTAAATACTTTATGTAATAAATAACCACAACAACAATGCTTTATTACACCGGACCTTTCGACTCCAAAAAGAGGAGATGACGGTGGCTAGTCGTGTGCTCGTGTGCGGTAGGCTTTGCTCAACCAACCTTCTAAGGCTGGGTATACACTACACGCGATTCGCCCAACGTATGCGATGGTTCTTTGTTATTTCATGCCGCAATGCCTCCCAAACAAAAGCGATTCGCGTGCGATTCCAAATCACTTGGCGAATCGCTTCTAGTGTGCACCCACCCTGAACCAACCTTTTTCCACCAACCTTGCGATTCCTTTTAAAATTTCGCGGTATTTGAATGGAATACATGTACTCTATCAGCCGGGCGTTTTCAAAAAGAGAAGTATTGTTGAAATCAAAGGTGATTTTTCAAAAATATGGTGCAAATGGCATTATCACAGAAAATCAAAGGCATTCCTTGGGTTTGCTTTGAAAGCCATGCTAGGAATGAACCCATTGAACGTCTACGTGTATACAAGGAAAGATACTTGTTATGAATTAGTTTATAATTATCAAGTTTTGGATCTTGCGTACATCGCTGGTGATTATGGAAATGGCGTGATGGGAATCTGCTCCTTTCCGACCTCGACTCGATGGAAAGAAGTACATTGTATTGTCTTTGACCTGACGGGACACAATCGCCGCAAACTTCATTTACCTTACGATAAATTGAAAAGAACCCGAGGTCCAAATGGGTCTCTGTTCAGAAGATTGAACATCATTGTTGACAACGATATTGCATTATTAGAAATTAAATACGTTCGTGCTCTCGTACACGGCGGGAGTTCAGCGAGATTGAGGACTGGATCTCGGTACAACGTTTACAGAATTAGAGACATGGGTTTTATTCTGACACTAGAACTGGTCAGGGTTCTACCCGGTGTAAAATATAGCTTTCTTCAAGAAGGCGACTTCAGTGACCCACGGAGTCGACTTCCGTTGTTGATGCACAGTCATTACTTTGATGAGAATGGCAATATATTCATGTTTAATTTTGAACCATTGGGTGTCTTCAGTATTGTTGTATTTGAAAAGGAGAGCATGTATGAGAACTTTACCAACGTGTTACGTACAAAACAGGGATTTACACAAAGTAAAAAGGCATATCTCCTTGGGAACAAGTTTATTGCTTTCGAGACCCTTTTGTGCCTCAATTGTAAGGTGTCGCACGGCCAACCTAATATTGGCATTGTATTAAATGTCTATACCCTGGACATCAGGAAGCATTGCCCAGCCATTTATAGCCTGCAGGACGTGAAGAGGAGACCAGATTCGCTATTACGGTTCGTTCTCAGAGTTTCTACTTCTGTACATGTGAATGATGAGTACCAAATTTTCAGCGATGGCCAACATCGTATAATCGCCTGGCCGAAATCGGCCACCAGCAAAGACACAAAGAGGAGGTTGGTTGCAAAGATTTATTTTTGAGCATGTAGCCTGCTAAATCAGTTTGTGAAAACCAAGCCGTAAGTAGCCTACGAAGTGAGTATTTGTAAAGAACTCCGGGAAATAACATAATTTAAAGGGGCTGTTCACTTTCGGAACCATTTTCCCAACTAATTTTTCATTATGTAGCAGTTGTTTGATTTTCATGATAACTTCAGGTATAATATTTTATAATGTGAACTACATAATCATGAAAGAAATATGTGACATAAGCTTCATTAATTTGGAAAACAAAGAGCATTTGCAAAATGTCCGAAATCAGCATGAAAACAGTGAAATTATTCCCTAAAGTTTGTTGTACTGCGAGAGTTATGGTATTATTTATCATTCATCGAAAAATCATTACTAAACATGTTGGTTTTGCAGAAATATTTGCATAAAATGTGTGATTTTCTTCATTTTTGGACTGCTATTTAAGTGGGGGGGGGGGGG
>NMRB01002057.1:69316-81946 GCA_002633025.1 Notospermus geniculatus | reverse complement strand
ACGCACGCACGCACGCACGCACGCACGCACGCACGCACGCACGCACGCACGCACGCACGCACGCACGCACGCACGCACGCACGCACGCACGCACGCACGCACGCACGCACGCACGCACGCACGCACGCACGCACGCACGCACGCACGCACGCACGCACGCACGCACGCACGCACGCACGCACGCACGCACGCACGCACGCACGCACGCACGCACGCACGCACGCACGCACGCACGCACGCACGCACGCACGCACGCACGCACGCACGCACGCACGCACGCACGCACGCACGCACGCACGCACGCACGCACGCACGCACGCACGCACGCACGCACGCACGCACGCACGCACGCACGCACGCACGCACGCACGCACGCACGCACGCACGCACGCACGCACGCACGCACGCACGCACGCACGCACGCACGCACGCACGCACGCACGCACGCACGCACGCACGCACGCACGCACGCACGCACGCACGCACGCACGCACGCACGCACGCACGCACGCACGCACGCACGCACGCACGCACGCACGCACGCACGCACGCACGCACGCACGCACGCACGCACGCACGCACGCACGCACGCACGCACGCACGCACGCACGCACGCACGCACGCACGCACGCACGCACGCACGCACGCACGCACGCACGCACGCACGCACGCACGCACGCACGCACGCACGCACGCACGCACGCACGCACGCACGCACGCACGCACGCACGCACGCACGCACGCACGCACGCACGCACGCACGCACGCACGCACGCACGCACGCACGCACGCACGCACGCACGCACGCACGCACGCACGCACGCACGCACGCACGCACGCACGCACGCACGCACGCACGCACACAGTCAGACACCACGACCAAACACTATATGGTTTCCGATCTTCAGATCGGAAACCATAATTATGTGTCCATAGACAGCACAGTGTGCCTGAATTTTGTCTCATAGTTGGTATATAATGGACGTAGTGTGCATTATATACCGACTTTGATTCGTAAACTCATCTTTCGATTCGGTTTGCCTGGTGAATTTGACGTGCTTTGTGTGTGCATTTGTATCATGATCGTGTCCTGTAAATGAATCTTGAATGAGCATGATGTGTATGTACACTCATGGCCAAAAATAAATGGACAGCAGTTCATTGAAAGTTCAGCTACTTTGTTCACAAGTCCAATATCTCTTGAAATATCAAACTGAATATGATTAAACTGCACCAAAATTAAGTGTATGATAAGGTGAAGAGATGGTGTTAATTTCATATCAATATCCCTCGAGTATGGAATAACATCCGGTGCAAAGATGCAAGTCGAAAATTGCAGCATCGGAGATGCAGATTCAATGGCACCCCCGATGGCACAAGGTACCCGGTACCAATCAAATTGCCATACCCAGACATTGAGGCTGTGTTCTGGCACCATTTATTTTTAATCCATGGCAAGATGCATTCAAGGGCACTGCAATTTTGTAATCCGTTGACAGAATTAGTTTCTGAAGCCCATGTGACAGTGGACTAATTCATCATTAGACTATTCAAGTGAGTCGAGTTAGAACTTTTCATGCTATACTATACCATTTGAACCAAATTTTATCGTGGTAGCACCACTTCTGAGGCATGGAATGTTCCCAGTTCGTGAGAAAAATATGCGATTACACCCAGTTGGGGCTGAGACCCCCCATGGACCATGAACGGAGTAGACAAGCAGTTTTAGTGCAAGTTTGCTGCTTTAAACCTGCTTTTGTAACACTGCCCTACCATCATGCTTCCCAAAGAAACATCCTTTTTGGAAGCGAAGACATGCAAAATACCAAATACAACAAATAGTATCCTCCAAAGGTGCGTATTTACATAGCAAGAGACTCCACTCATGTTCACTCCCAGACTGTACTAAATTCTAAGTCCATCAAAACCAACGCACGTGTCTGTATCCATTTTTATAACGCTCGGAATTCCATGCTTGACGTCATGATGGGTTCCCCAGAGCTATTTATAGATTTTCCGGGGATTCTGCCCTGGACCTGCTTCTTTAGACCTTCTTTGGTGAGGAGAAGGCAAAGCCATCCTCTTAGAATCGATGGTGGGACCATCCGATACACTATTTTTGGGATGCCCACACTGTCCGCTTACTACTGGGATCGCCATGCTGTCCACAACATGGCGCGTCGGAATATGATGGATAATGGATGCCTGTACCATCCAAATTCGTATGGACGGTCAGCAGTCCCCTTCTAGACTGGTTATGGAAATTGACCCTGCATGACAAACACGACCTTCATCCAAGACTGGGTTTGTTTACTCACTGTGAACGTGAAGTGACAACACTTATTTTTCATTCACCACGACAACTCACAATAGCGTAGAGGCCTGTGTCAAAGGTGTTGCACAGGTGGTCAAAAATATTTTGATAAAAGTGCCCCCAAATCACGTTTCTACACAGAATAGTTGAAATTTTATGATGTATTATGAAAGGGCTCGATGAGTAGAACACAGTGAAATTTTGAATGAAATCATGCAAATAAAAAAGTAGCAAAAACATACCTTTACAAAATTCCTTCTGTCAAATGCGGCTTTCAGTGGAATTTTTCGACGTTGATACCATTAGATAGCCAGGAAAATTTGCTGCTATATATGTCGGCACCAATTTTCTCTACCCCGTTGGTTTGGAGATCAAGATAAACTGCTGTCCATTTATTTTGGCCATGAGTGTACCTGTATGTGCAATAGGCAAACTACATGTAGCTAAGCCTTACACTGTCATCACTTGATCATGTCACTTAAGTGTTGTATATATGCTATTTCAGCTACCACCACGGCCTCCAATCTCGTACCCAGAGATTAGTTACGCTCGGCCGAGGTTGATGGTCGCTACACTAATCTCTGGAGACGGCTAAGCCCTAGCGATGGCTTCGTGAACCAAAATGCAATGGCAAGTGCGTTACACACGGCGCATCCCGCTTCACTCCAAGTTTATACAGTGCGCCAAGTAGCGCTGTGGATTTTCCTCAATAAATACAACAGATCCCTCGAAAAAACCTTTCTAAGGACATTTTGTGTGTAACATTTTATACTCAAGTCATCTCAAGTCATTTCAGTGCATTTGTGGTTAAAATTCGGTCTAAAATTGCACGATACCAAAAATCACAGCTAAGGCGTGAAAATGGCTAGCCGTCTCCAGAGATTAGTGGAGCGACCTACAACCTCGGCCCGAGCGTAACGAATCTCTGGGTTCGAGATTGCCACGGCCTCGTGCATCCTGTGATATAACGTTCGATATCGCATCTAGGCACTGGAACCACTCAACGTGAGCAGTGAGGCGACATAGTTCAAGTCAACATCAATCACTGTGATAATGCAACGACGTACAGCCTTCAATTATCTGTCAATCACCCACTGAGTGCTGGGTTGCCCAATCATTGATTCCAAGATGGCGGAATAGTGGTGGTCGCTTGCTTTCACCGTGGGTGCTAAACTTCTATTTATTGTCATATTTGGACATAACTGCCTCCCTTTTTCTGGTATTTCGGTCAGTCGTGGTCATTTCCTTACTCTGGAGACTCTTTGGTCGAAATACCACGCACCTTGAAGGAGATTTTGGATCTCAAAGCGAGAACACTGGAAGAACTTGAAGCCACTTACCATTGCCACGATTTCAAGGACATTAGTAAGTGTTTTGCCTTGATCCATTATAATGTCAATGCTAATGTCGCACACCTGGCTACTACGGTTGAAGATTTGAAAAACCGAGTTGACGTGTTGGAGGTCCAAGAAGGGACGTCAGTCCACAAGGCAGATTTCCTGGGTTCCGAGTTACAAAGTTGCAAGGAGCAGATTGGTTTACTTGCTGACCGAGTGAAAGATCTGGAAGCCACTAATAAGGTCCTTGAGGCCAAGCTCAACGACCAACAGAAGTCTCATGCCGAGGCTTTGACCAAGCTAGACGTCTGGTGTCGAAAATGGAACCTCGTGTTAAAAGGCATCGACGGCGGTTTAAACGAGCCTTCATCCACAACGGAGGTAACTGCTCGCAACTTCATGGCTGACAAGCTCCGGATCTCCAAAGAGAGAGTTGCCACGATGTCGTTTGCTGCAGCCCACCGTCTCCCGGGCGGTAAACCAGATAAAGGAACATCATCATCCGTTTCGTTCACCTGACTGATCGTGACCTTGTATTAAATTCCACGCGGAATCTTGGTAAAGGCAGCGGTTTCTCGGTGGTGTCGGATCTGCCTCCAGCCCTATCGAAACTTCGTGCTGACTTGCTCACTAAGCGTTTCAACATGCCTCCAGCTGAAAGACGCAACTACAAACTCAAGCAAACCAAGGAAGCACCGTTTCTACAGCTTGTTAGTTCTTCATAATTTTGCGGTCTGCTAATTAGACTCTTGACAAATGCTTGACTTTTCCAACTGGCACGCCAAGTTCATGGTAATATTCTTGTTTTCCGCAGTTCTCTTTAAACTAAGGACATCAGTTCATCACAAATTCTGGACATTCCTCGTTTACGATATGTCACTGTAATGTTGCCTAAAGTTTCATATCTACAGTTCTTTTTGCTCAGGGTATGCTCTTCATAATGTTGTTTTTTAATTTTCATATTTGCAGTTCAAAAGTGTTTCCTTTAGTTGCCACGCTGGTGATTCAAACGTAAAATCTTTTTTTCGTACGCGATTTTTACCCAAGCATAACTAATCGTGTTGACTATTTTTGCAGTTGTTTAGGCAAATAGAAGGGGTGACAGCTTATTATGTAATCACCCGTCACCCCTTCCATTTACCAGATGAACTGCGAATGTGACAAGCACCATTAGTTATGCCTCAACGAATTCGCGTACGAATAAAATAATTTTGTGTTTGAATCACCAGCGTGGTTGCTGTTTCATAGGCATATCCATATACATGTATGTGTACAATCTTACGAATCGCACGGGGTTTCTTTCCCTAATCCCCATTATCCGTAATAGTCCTCGCTTGTATTGTTTGTATGTTCAGTGGCAACACTTGTAGTTTCTACTGCGCCAATGTGTTCGTGTCCAAGGTTAATCCGTGTAAGTAGGTACACCGTATAATACTACCATGGTTAATCCAATAGCATGATCTTTGTTCACCGATTATATCTCCGTCTTCTTCTGTTTTGTTTTATCCTCTTGTCAACATGTACCACTGTCAGGTTCAGGCTTGGCGTATTGTTCCGAGATGGGAGGTAACCAGCAGCCCGTGGAGGGCTGAAACAACGACGTAGGCGTAGACGAATATCTCCAGAATCCAAATATTTATTTCTACCCGATGGCACAAATGATGGCACAACTCGAACACGTATAACTTCAGGCATGTAATGCCACAAACAATGACCCTGGACAGTGACTGAAAAATACAAAATGTAACCTGTGAGAAAATATGTAACCCAAAATGCAACTCCTACACCTTCCAGTCTGCTGATTAACTATGTACAACACCCATAGAAATGTTCCTAGACTTACAACACAATGTCAAATGATTCCACACTATGTTTGTTACACTTATGATACTTTTACACGAACAACTCTTTACATTACTGTTTCAAGATGTGTACTCTTCTATTCTTTACACTCCACACTTCACACATGATTCATATTTATGCATCCTGCATGCCTATTTTACTACACGTGTCACATAGAATATGCACTACGAACTACATAGTACTGAGCTCAGGACTTCACTTCCCTACACACTTGGTCACCATTTGACTGGAACTGCGCATTTCCAAATAACACTCAAAATACACCAAAAATCATATTTATACCACACCAAAAATAGTTCAGAATGCACTTGAAATTACAAGGATTGCATTGAGAATATAACTTACCCCACAGGAGTCTTGTAATTGCCAGATTTCATAGAAACTTTGAGGTGCATGAATCAACATCTATTCAGCTAGTTATCAAAAAGCAATATGGTGGTTATTTGAATTTTCCCCCTCAATTACCCATGATTCCTTGTACTTCCTGCTGCCTCACGCTGAGACAGTTTTAGTGGTGGGAAATTTGAATGTAGATGTAGATGAACTTCAAAAGGTCAACAGGGTTATAAAATTATACCACTTACACTATTTACATTGTCTCACATCACTTTATTATTCTATACTGTACAATTGGAAATGACACATGACAATTCACCCCCCTTTCTAAGAAAGTGTACCCATACACTTAGTCTGCCTCAGTGGACCTGCTCAGGTAATCGGCACCAGCATTCTGTCTTCCGCTGATGACCCTGATAGTAAATCTGTATCGTTGCAATTGCAGAGCCCACCGCATCAGTCTGGAGTTGGTGACTTTATTTGTCTGCAAGTACTTCAGTGGCTGGTGATCAATGTCCAATTCGAACTCTCTTCCATAGAGATACCGCTGGAATTTCTGAATACCCCATACAACTGCAAGACATTCCCGTTCTATGGTGGAGTATCGCGTCTCACGTGGTTGAAGTTTCCGGCTGGCGTACGCTACCGGAAAGAACTGTCCATGGTCCTCTTGCAGAAGGACTGCACCAATGCCCTTGTCAGAGGCATCAGTCTGCAGGATGAAAGGCTGTTGCAGGTTCGGTAGTCTCAGCACCGGTTCTGAGGTAAGTTGCTGTCTTAGTGTCCTAAACGCAATTTCTTGGGGTTCCTCCCACTTCACTTTTGATGGCTGGCCTTTCTTGGTGAGATCAGACAGTGGCAGAGCGATGGTGGAGAAATTTGGAATAAATTGGCAGTAAAATCCTGCAAGTCCCAGAAAAGAGCGAACCTGTTTCTTTATGACCGGTCTCGGGGCATTCCTGATTGCATCACTCTTCTCCATCAAGGGTTTCAGTTCCCCTTTCCCTAACATGAATCCCATGCATTCTAATTCCACAAAGACTAGCAATGTCTTTGATGGTCGGGCCGTAAGGTTTGACTCCCTTAACCTCTCCAACAGTTTTCTCAGGGCCTCAGGATGTTCTGGCCAGGTAAGGGTAAAAACTAAGATGTTATCAAAGAAGTTATCGGTATGATCTAATCCTCTGAGAACACGTCGCATGAGACGGCCGAATGTGGCGGGGCTATTGACTAAACCGAATGGCATGACTGTGAACTGAAAATGTCCATTTGGACATGAGAAGGCCGTTTTCAATTTTGAACCCTCATCCGCCATGGGGACTTGCCAGTATCCTTTAGTCAAATCTAACATTGAGAAGTACTTGTATCCTGCTAGCTTGGAAAAGATGGCTTCTATCATTGGTAAGGGCTCAAAGTCGAACACTGTGACTTTATTGAGTTGTCGATAGTCGACGCAGAATCTGTGTGTGTTGTCTCTCTTCCGTACAATAACCACAGGAGCCGAATATGGTGAGTTGGACTCCTCTATTACTCCCATCGTCAACATCTTAGCAATCTCAGTACTGATGACTTCATACATTGCAAATGGAATGGGGTAGGACTTGACTTTAACTGCTTCTTCTGTCGTAGTAGTGATCTTGTGCGTTGCAAGGGTCGTCAGGCCAGGTTTGTCAGTGAGAACATCGGTGTGTTCTTCGATCAATGCGTGCAACTGTTGTTTTTGACTCTCATCAAGATCTGGGTTAATGGTGACATCTCTAATGGTCTCGCCGGTTTGTTCTGGTGCTGAAGAAATCTCAGTCTTCATGGGATCATCTTCCACCTCGCAGTCCTCGAGGCTGATGACTGAGGTGCAGGCTTTCTCCTGCTGTCCAGATTTCTTCGCGGGTGGAGTTGACTCCCTTTCAAAATACTGTTTGAGTAGGGACTCCCTTTCAAAATACTGTTTGAGTAGGTTGGCATGCAACGTTTTGCATTTGCCGTTGACATTGACCCGGTAGTCAACATCTCCAAGTTTCTCGGTGATTGAGAATGGTCCCCTCCACTGCATCTGTAACTTGTTAGATTTCGTGGGTAGCAATACCAAGACCTTGTCTCCTGCCTTCAGTTTCCGGTTACGGGTCTTCCTGTTGTAATAACTCCTATACTTCTCTGAGGATGTTGCTAAGTTCTGGTGAGCCAGTTCACACGTCCTTTCTAATCTTTCACGGAGATCTATAACATACTGATAGGTGGTCTTCACCTCATCTTCTGGTAGGTCCTTGGTCCATAGCTCCTTGAGTATTGTTAAGGGTCCTCTTACACAGTGGCCATACAAGAGCTCGAATGGCGAAAAGCCGGTACTTGCTTGCGGAACTTCCCTATATGCAAATAGGAGGGCGTTTAAATAACGGTCCCAATCTTTAGGTCTTTCCGAGCACATACGCCTAAGCATCTGTTTGAGGGTCCCATTGAACTTTTCAACTAATCCATTGCACATAAGATGGTACGGGGTTGTGGTGAGCTGTCTAATAGACAATTACCTGCTGACTTCCTTCATGAGCTGGGAAACAAATTGGGATCCCAGGTCCGTCAAGGTCTCTCTTGGAATTCCCACTTGTGAATACATATCTACCATAGCTTCTGCAACACGTTCAGCTTCTATGGTTGGTAATGGGCTGGCTAGAGGATATCTGGTCGCATAGTCTACCAGTGTGAGAATGTAACGGTGTCCTCTATCAGTGGGTGGATGAAGTGGTCCGACAAGGTCCAATGCTACTCTTGAAAATGGTGTATCTATCAAAGGCATTTGCCCAAGTGGCACTTTGGATACTCTTCCTTTCGGTAGTGTCTTTTGACAAATGTCGCAGGAACGACAAAATCGCTTTACATCCTTCGATAATCCAGGCCAGTAGAAATTGCTCAAGATTCTATCCATGGTCTTCTTCACTCCCAGGTGTCCTGCCATTATCGATTCATGCGCCAATTTCACAACTTTGGCTCTAAGGAGTAGGGACGACTAGTTGAGAAAACACTTGATCATTCTTAATCCTTGGTGAATGGAACTTCCTGTACAGGAAACCTCTCTTGTATTCAAATGAAATGGACTCTCCTCTCTTACTACTACGATTATCCTTCTGCTGTGCTAGCTTGCGCATCATTTCAAGCGTCGGATCTTTCTGTTGTTCCGATGTAAACTCTTCTTTAGTTCCAAGATCATCAATGGTGTCTGCTACTTTCATGGGCTTGATTGGCTTGTTCTTTTCCTTCTGCTGGGCACGAGTAACAACCGCCTGAGTTACTCCCCAATCGGGATCAGGATCTGACGGATCTCTCACGTTGTCTATGTTTCCCAGGATCACATCATACAAGGGATTCTTCATGCACATGGCTGTAACCTTTCCTCTGTAGTAGGGAGTGTCTACTGTCACCTCTGCAATCGGAACTGTCAAAGTCGTTCCATCTACTAAGATGCATGTCTGATGTTTCCCCGTTAACTCCGCATCCTTTACTAGCCCTCGCCGGATAATGACGCCACTACCACCAGTGTCTCTAGTAAGTACTTCAACCACCTGGTCGTGCACTCTCCCTTCAACTGTGGGCATCTTAATTGCACCGGCTATGTCTGATGATGTGCTGGGCGACTCCGGCAATGTCATGAGTCTGCCAACTGGAGAGCTGACCGAAACTGTCGTGGAAGTACGACAGACACTTTCACTCGCTTCCTCATCTTTCTCTTCCTGGTCTTCATCATCTTCACACTCAGTGATGCATGCTGTTTGTACCTTCCCCGGAACTTTTCTTGTGCACTCGGATGCTAAGTGGCCTTTCTGATTACATCTGAAACAAGTGCGTTCACTCAAAGGAACCCACGGCTTCCCTGAAGTCGACTTCACAGGGGGTTTGAACTTATCCTTCCATTATGATGGGGTACTTGATTCTACCTTGGAGTGGGATGGCTGTGTCTTCGGCTTAGTCGTGCCTCGTGCTTGAGTCACATTTAAAATATTTCCTCCACGTGCCTCTCGATAGCCGTCAGCTAACATCACCATCTTCTGGAGTGTAGCTGGTTTGTGCTCTCGCAAGTACACTCTAAGTTCCATTGTGCATACCTGCAATAGCTAATCCCTAAGTATCAAATCTATGATTCCATCGTAGGTGGTTGTTGCACCTGCCAGGTCAATCCATCTATCTAAGAAATGTTTCAACCGACTTCCAAATTGAACAAACGTTTCCCCCATCTCCGGTCTACCAAATCGAAACTTTTTTCTAAACCCATCCTCAGTTAATTCATATCTAATCAGCAGCGCGTCTTTCAGTTTATCAAAATTGAGAGCATCATCTGTTGGAAGGCGAGCGTAAGCCTCAAGAGCCTTACCTCGCAGCAGCGCGCTTAAGTGTACCGCCAGATCCTTTGGGTCCCAACCCTGTACCCGTGCATACCTCTCAAATCTATTTAAGTATGCGTCCATGTCATCCTTACCATCATCAAATGGAGGAAGTTTTGGTATACACGGTGGCTTCTCACCATGCTCCTGCTTAACCTTAGAGTTTGCCTTTGCTCGAGCAACCTTTTCCTCAGCTTCCAGTAACTGGATCTTCCGCTCATGCTCTAACGCCTGTTCCTTCATTTTCATTTTCTCCTCTTCCTGCTTTGCCTGAATTTTCATCTGCTCTTGAGCCCTTTCTTTGGCTCTTTCATCTCTCTGGGCTGGCTGTTGTTCAAGCACAAATGACCTTAACTCCTCCCCAGTATACCCAAGGCGAATGCCAGTTTCTGTTAACTCTTGTACCCCTGACATGTTTAACTACACTCATTCAATGTTAATGCAAGTACTGCGCAACAGTAACCCCACAACCAAAAGCTCTCAGGAATAACACATGTCGGCGTTGCCGTACCCAGAACGTGAGTTTACTAAACTACTCTATTTGTTTCCACACAGGCCTAATTAGACCCTAACCCTTAGAATAGTAAAACACCAACCACAATCAACCTTAATCTCTACCTCCCATAAAATACTAGTATATGGAATACCACAAATTTAAAAATGAAAAGTCAAATTCCCAAAATCATATACCGGAGAACAGCCTAAAAATGGCCAACACCATAAAAATTCAAACACCTCTCAGAAATCACTCACCCTTAAAAGACCTTAAAATGGCAATAAAACATTTATTCAAACCCTTCTGAACGAACCATGCCCTTTACATGGCATGTACTACCACGTTACACAATCACTTACCAAGACACACTGTGGGTCAACACCAGAATACAATGCGTGTCACAGAGTGAGTGCTCCACAACCAATACAAAAGACAATACAGCTGCTCAGCACATGCAGTAGTAGCCTATGTGTAGCAAAAATTGACCTCGGTGGTACCCACTCTGCAGAAAACTGTGATCACAGGCCAAATTCACCAATTTACAAAAGGGCATGTTCGTTTTCGGAACATTTTTCCCAACAAATTTTTCATTTAGTTGCAGGTGTTTAATTTTCATGATAATTTCAGGTATAATATTTTAAAACATGAACTACATAATCATGAAAGAAAAATGTGACATTAGTTTCATTAATTAGGAAAACAAAGAGCATTTGCAAAATGTCTGAAATCTAGAAGCGGGGACTCACCTTGATATCTCCAAATGGAATGTAAATGGTTTTCATATTCTCGATAATACTCTTTTTTCCACCAAGGGAAGGGGTATGGTTATATACATTCATGAGTCAATTGCTTTTAATCGCAGACCTGATCTCGAGGATGTTTCAGTAGACAGTATGTGGTTTGAGTTATTCACGAAAGACAGGAAAATTCTTCTTGGGTCATTTTATCGATCCCCCTCACAAACTCCGGTTGAAGATCTCGTTTTTTACGTCTTTGGACAATACCCTTCAGAAATTAGATCTTAATAGTGAGATAGTGTTGTTCGGAGGTGATTTTAACTGCCGTTCTAAAATGTGGTGGTGTGATGGTGTTAATACTACCGAAGGGACCATGCTGTATGATTTATGTGTAAAAAACTCTCTCTTTCAGTTGGTGAAAGAACCCACTCGTATAACTCCCAATAGAGTTGTTACCCATTCACAACAGTTGGCCACCTTGGACAGTCGCATGAAATGGTGGTGTAATCATTATGTAATACAAGGTATGAAACCAGACATGCGGTAAAGGCTTACATAACTGTTTATTACAGGCCTAAGTTAATCACATTACTGCCATTCAGGAAATAGACCGACTCATGCGGGGAATTTCATTGTTATAGGGAATAATTAGAAGATGCTGCTGTTACTCATTCCTTTTCATTAGACTATCATATGCAGCTCTGTTATTTTGTAGACCAACATAAACTGTCAAGACTGCCGCGATAACTATTTATCATGTACCATTAAATACATCCCTCTGCCGGGGATGTTCCATCGTGCAGTCTATTCCTTATTGCTCTGATATCTCCCCAGGAATAAACATCTTGAGGGTAGGTGGCTGGTCCCCTATGCTCTCCCCATGAAGGCACCCGAGCAGTTCATTGCCATACTCTAAACGAGCAAAGTCAAACGCAACAAACTCCCACTTGTCGCTCGGGCACTAGCTGTCTGCGACTGTTCAGGGACTGTTACTAAACCAACTGTCGCTCAAGAGTACAAAAGGTGGACTGTATTACAACTGTCGGACGACTCTTAATGCCAAAGGATTTGACCATTGTTCGCGTTTACCACAGTGTACCAATCCATGTTACAATTCATCATTGGCCTAGACCAGTATGTGTCATCAGATCATTGTCCTTACTGCCCCTGCCTCGGATAT
>NMRB01002057.1:34217-67453 GCA_002633025.1 Notospermus geniculatus | reverse complement strand
AATCTCAACTTTTTATATGTCAATTTCACCATGAACCAGGTATCGGAGACTGGAAATTTTCATTCCATCTTGTAGCTCAGGTCATGAAACCTGGGGGTAGGTCACATTTCCAGGTCTGTAGCTCTTGCAGGAACAAAGTTACAGGTGTGACAGACTGAACAGACAGACAGACAGACACAACGACAGACAGACAGACAGACAGACACACACACACACACACACACAGACAGACACCACGACCAAAAACTATATGGTTTCCGATCTTGAGATCGGAAACCATAATTACTCCAAGTCACGCGATACCAAGAATGGGCAGCATTAAACATGCTGGCGAAGTGGATTCGAACCCGCAACAATTGTCTGCGATAAATGGATAGTAATCCCTGCCTGGGTTGGCTTAATTTGCATGGTTATTTTGGTTGTATATTGATGACCTAAATGAGGTTATTGAGGATTGTAGTTTATACTTATACGCTGATGACAGCTCTCTCTTCCTCCCAGCAAGTCGGGACGACGACATGAACACTGCCCATCACCTTCTCCAAGGCGATCTCAACAGAATGTCCAGGTGGTCCCTTAAGTGGAAATTAAATTTCAAACCATCTAAAAGTAGGGAGGTTATCTTTCGTGGTAACAATCTCCCTGTCCGTCGCTTTCCCTCCCTAAACCTTGGAGGTGATACTATCGAACGTGTCACAACGCATAAACATCTGGGCGTTATCCTTGACGAGTGTCTTAACTTCCAAGCCCATATAGACAGTGTTGTTCGCAAATGCAATGAAAGATTGAATCCGCTGAAGTCTCTCACCCACACGGTATACTCTAAATATCTCGAAAAAATCTTCAACCTCTACATACTTCCGCACCTTGAATATGGCTCACTTGTCTTTGACTCTGCTGCTGTGCAATATTTATCAAAGCTTGACCGCGTAGAGCTGGTCTCCTTGTTAGTGGCTGCATTCATGGTACTTCTGCAGTGAAGGTCCGCCGTTGCTTAGGCTGGATGTCCTTTCAAGACCGACGAAACGAAAAGAAACTAACATTAGTCTATGACTCTGTGTAATGGTTTTGCTCCTCCGTTTATCTCTGACCTTTTTAACTCCTTCAGATATGTCAATATCCGTGAAGTCCGCAATCCAAGAACCTTTCGTTTGCCTACTGGCTTGAGCACCTGTCTATTACGTTCTACCTTTCTCAGCTCCATACAGCTAAGGGAGTCGATCCCTCAATCTATTAAGACTCGTTGGTCAAGAAACTCTTTCCGCTACAATTTACGTAAACACCTTGGCGGTAAATCAAAAATGCTCACATCTATGAAATTGAATCTTGACCGCAGAACTGAAATTACGCTAAATCGCACTAGAGCTGACCTTATTTTTAGAAGCCATTTCTTCTAACACAACTTTACTACAGTAACGGATGGTAGCTGTCCCTGTGGCGCCAACCTCCAAACCACAAAGCACGCGTTCTTCGACTGCGATCTTTGTTCTGACCTCCGTCTTGACCTTTTAAATGGTATAAATTCCCTTGCTAACTTTTACCCAACTATATTTCACTCCAGTAATCGATCAGATAAAATGCACCTTCTTCTTTTTGGCAACGATAATTTATCTTATCCCCCAAACGTAGCGTTGTTAGAAATATCGGCTCTCTTTATCCGTCGTGCCGCTCAGCTGACCGCCTGTCGGGGCCGGCATAATCCCCCCCCCCAATTCGTTTCTTTTTTGTTCACGTGTTCCTATTTTTTTGTACGTTGTACCTATTCTTTTGTTCGTAATCTCATTAATGCATGTTTAATATTCATTTGGTTGTACCACCTATTCCGCTGTTCTGTATAAACTACATATCTGTCTGTCACTTTTGTCCAGGGCCAGTAATGCCTTGCCTCGGCCCTGGGCTCTTGTAATGTTTATTCTTACTTGCATAAATAAACACTTTCAAACAAATTTATGCAGTCAATAAAATTACAAAGTTTTTCCAATATCACACCTCTTTTTTTTATTTCAAACAAACTCTTGTAAATAAGCTCTATCATAGCACCAATTTACAGAGGCGGAATTCGGATTGACAGATTGACTGTCAAGAAAATTTCACTGATCTATTCTTATATTGTTTTAGGCTATGACCGATAAAGAGAAGCAAGCAGCCGAACTTAAAGAGAAGCGTCTCAAAGAGGAACAAGCTCGCAAAGCATACGAGGAAGATGCTAGACGAGTACAATGCCAGTTAGCGGACAACGAAAGAAGCCACGCGATAATGATGCAACAAGTACGGGAAGATTTTGACAGGAAGTGGAAACAAATGGTGGAAAAAAACGAAGAAGCTCGTGAGGCTAGAGAGAAAGACCATCAACGTTTCCTTGAAGCGGGGCTGACGATACAGGCTGAGATGCAACGAGCATCAATAGAAGCGATGAGAGCTGAGAGGAGAGCTTTGGAGGAAGCTCGTGCGAGGCAAGGTAAGATGACCTCTGAGACGCCACAAAATCTTTGATGATGATGCAGTCAATAAATGGTCACATGATTCATATAACAGTTGAAAAATAAAGTGAGTAAAAGTTATCAGAATTAAAATCAAGTATTTTGATTTGATAACGTTCTCGACCTTGGAATATTCCAAAATGATGAAACCATGAAATCACCCAAAATTTACAACAATCAACTGAAATAAATCGAAACTGGTAATAATGAAATGGTCCATGCACCATGTGCTCACCTGTGTGAATGTACCAGAAGAACAAATGACAAATGACAAATGTTAAATCGCAATGTTCCGGGGCAAGCATTGAGTTCCAGGTACAGAGGGTACCCAGACACCTGATCACACCACGTCAGAAGATATTAGGTCAAACAGCCACGAAACGTGCCACCAAATGACAAAATTTTGAACTTTGACCTCTGTGGCCTTGAAAAGTAGGTCAAATCAAAAACCCGTCATATGTCATGTATCCCCATTAGATGATGAAAATTTGGAGACGATCCAGACGTTAGTTTAGGAATTATTTGAATTTGAGTTCTCATTTTTGCCACCTGGTGGCCAAGCTAAGAACCAAATCAAACCGAAACTTGGTGTCATAGGTCAATTGACATAGGGCTGTATATGTACCAAGTTTCAAGTCAACAGCCCAAGCAGTTACGAAACATGCCAGCAAATGGCAAGATTTCGATCTTTGACCTATGTGACTTTGAAAAGTAGGTCAGATCACAAACCCGTTAGATATGTCATGTACCCTCATTAGATAAACCTATGATAAAAATTTGGAGACCGTCCAGTCATTAGTTCAGGAGTTATCACACTTTTTGTGCTTTTGGTTTCCGCCACCTGGTGACCAAGCTAAGAGTCGAATCGGACTGAAACTTGGCATCATGGGTCATCTGACCTAGGGGTATGTATGTACCAAGTTTCAGGCCAATATATCACCCGCGGTTACGAAATGTGCCACCAAAAGGCTAAATTTTGAACTTTGACCTCTGTGACCTTGAAAAGTACGTCAAATCAAAAACCCGTTACATATGTATTGTACCCTCATTAGATACACCTATGATAAAAATTTGGAGGTGATCCAGTCAATAGTTCAGCAGTTATTGCACTTTTTGTGTTTTTGGTTTCTGCCACCTGGTGGCCAAGCTAAGAGTCAAATCGGACCGACACTTGGTGTCATAGGTCATCTGACCTAGGGGTATATATGTACCAAGTTTCAGATCAGTAGCTCCAGCGGTTACGAAACGTGCCCTGCTAACGGACGACGACGACGGACGCACCACCATTGTAAGAGCTCACCACAGGTGAGCTAAAAATAGTGCCAATGGCACTGTGCCCGCCTGGCTTGACAGCATAGTGGTTGGAATATCTAAGTACAAACATTTCAAATTACCCATAAAAGTAATGTCATGTATCATGATTAGATAAAAAGTTGATGAAGATCCGTCACTTTGTTAGGAAGTCGAAATAAATAACACTTTATGATTTTGTTCGGCCCCTAGTGGCAAGGTCAGGAATCAGATTTCGCCGACATTTTGTGTGCGAGTAATTGCTATAGCCTAGAGGTAGATGTGTGCAAAGTTTCAAAGGAACAGCTGAAACCATTACAACAAGTGCCAACTTCGTAATTCAGATGAACTTTGACCTCTGTGACTTTGAAAAGTAGGTCAAATTAAAAACTGGAATATTATGTTATATATCCTCATTAGATATACCCATGATTAAAATTTGACGAAGATCCGTCTCCTAGTTGGGGAGAAATAGCACTTTAGGTGATTTGGGCTTTGGCCGCCTAGTGGCAATATCAAGGATCAGATTTCACCGAAATGTCTGTAAGTTGCTGTATTAAACATAGAGGTACAAGTGTACAAAGTTTCAACATGATAACTCAAACCATTATCAAAATATAGCCCTTTGAAATTTTTCACAAAACACCTCCTGGAGGCCAAACCACGAATCCAACCGTGCTCAAAATCGAACCCGACCTAGATATTAGGCCTACATACTGTATATACACACCCACTGAAGACCAAAAAGATTCATCAAAAACTAAGGGCGCTAGTGCGCTAACAAACCAAAAGTTTACGTACGTACGTACGTCCTAACGCACGACATACCACCACTCAATGACCCCAACCACAGCATAAGCCCTGCTGGGCCTTGCGGCCAAGCGGGCTAAAAATGAAAGAGTACTCCAATCGTCAACATTATAAAAACATAAAAACAATTCATGTGCTGACATTTATGAGTGTAGGATGAGCTGTGTTAGCACACTCTTGCATTTCATAGTTTACTACACGCACAGTCAACTTTGTCAGGCGCGGATGCAGGATTTTTGGCAGAGGGGGTCAGGGACGCCGAGGGCGGTTGTTGCAGGCGGGCGCCGTAGATGCGCGCGCCGACGGTGGGTGTGGGGGGCCTCCCCCAAAAAGTAGTCCAAAAACGACCGCAATCAGCAGAAATATAAGGGAAAAACCATTTGTTAATGAAAACAGTGTGGTTGCTATGGCAACGTTTTTTCCGACTTTGCGGTCGTAATAAACTAGTGTTATAGATAGCTTTTTGCCATACTTTGTTTTTGTAAAGGCTAAGTCTTTTATGTTGTACGGCATATTTCAGGGTATGTCAGCCAACTTATAACGCTGCGGTTTTGTTTAAAGGCCTCGTTGAGGTTTGCTAGGAAGTTTGCAAGTTGAAGGTTGTGGTTTGTCCGTCCATTTATAGAAGGAAACAAATAATGTGTATGGTGGTCAACTAGCGATTGAGCACATTTTGTTTTTTTTTGGGGGGGGGGGAGCGAGTGGTGGATAGAGTTGTTTTTGGTGCTTGTCTTCCTCTTCTATCTGGGTCCTTTTAATTCCCTTATGCTAGACAGCATCGAAACAGGCAGAAGGATGAAATTATTACAACTGGGCTGGCTCCGTGTAGCCGATCTTGTGTAAATTGCATTTTTTGTCGTTGTTTTCTGTAACCACAGTTTTCCATTAGAGCTAACGAAGACCAAATAGCGGTCAAAGTCTTGTTTCAAGAATACACAGTTGATCACGAAAAAATCGTTGCCAAATTCCTTCATTATTTCATTAATTTGAAAACACCTGGCCCCGTATGCACAAAAAATCCTTATATTAAGTGTAAGATTATCCTTAACTTCATAAAAGAATTCTTAGCTAAGGAAATCCTTCAAGTGGTATCCACAAAGCACCTTAAGAATTTCCTCACCTAAGAATTTTCTTAAATAATAGGAATTTCCTCAACTCAGTAGGATTTGTCTTAGGCCTGGAGCTAAATTTAGCCTGTGCATATTAACCAATAGAATTCATTGTTACAATAGCTCACACTGGGAATGCCGGGAATCCCTGTTTCAAGAAGTGAGCAAGCACATTGTTGTGCACGTTTAAGAATTTTCTTATAATAAAAGGAATTTGCTCAACTCAGTAGGATTTCTCTTAGTAATGAAAATCTGTAATAAGGCAGGAACTGCGTGGTTTCTGTCAGTACGTGGTTCCATACCTGCAGCACTAAGATCGATAATGAAGAGTATTCCCTCTCTATCAAAGCGAAATCACTTGTACTGTATATATCATCACCTGGGTAAAAATCAAAAGGATTTTCACGGTCCCGAAATATTATTGGTATCTGCACTGTCCTTTCCACTTCATTAACTTCAATGTTACCTGCAATAATAAGAGCCATGAATTAAGAAATGATGCTGCTGCACAGCTTGAATAGGTCAAAGCCACAATTCGCTCGATATAAGGACAAAATTTGCACTTAAGAGACATGATGAGGTACCTTAAAGTTAAGGAGATCTCATCTTAAGATGCTTTGTGCATACCACTCAGGTTAAGGATGATTACTTAAGGAAATTCTTAGGGAAATTCTCAAAAAATTACACTTAAGATGTTTTGTGCATATGGCGCCTGGATCATATAAATACTGAATTGTGCTCAAATAAGTGACTTGTCTTCTTCTTTTCCAGGTGCGTGTATTGTATCGTAATTTATTCAAGGAGATAATTACATTAAATGCTGTTGCCGAAGCCAAGGCATTGTTGGCCTTTTTAAAGAAATGTAATAAAAATTATCGGCGGGAAATTATAACATTTTTTGGTGTTTGGAGCCACTGTGCATAACATTCAAGTGATAGTGAAGAACGAAGAAGAAGAGCGAATACCGGTATAATTACGAAGACATGAAAGCATATACAAGGTACTTGTGGCAGAACAGGAGTGTTATGAAGACATGAAAGACTATACATTGGCAGAATGGGAGTGTGGCAGCATCCCTTGGTCAGGATAAGAGGGCGATCGAAGAGATCAATGACGGCCAGATGAGGCAACCGTCGTCGTGCAAAGAGCACCCAACAGTGTCTCCATCTTTCGGTGACGTGTAGAGTCCTAAGATAATCAGCAGGGTTTCTTGAAAAAATTGTGATTTCGCTAGACAGCTGCCCGTCTTTTTTATCATTATTATTTTTTTGCTGGAGGTAAAAGTTATGGACGAAGATAGCATTTTCGTTCTAGGCCTACATATGTCGCCAATGTGTCACATGATTGCCAGATTATTTGATTTGCACCTACAATTATCATGGCTGTAGGAAAAAATATTTGGCTTGTCAAAAAATGGCAGGCTTAGCATTTGATTGCCTTTAGTCCCCCAAAGGTCAAGTCCAATAAACCAGTGAACCATGGTTGGGGTATCCGATTCTGCTCGGAAATCATCCGGCAAGCAGCGTAAATAAAGCACTCTAAAGCTTCGGTTATACTAGGCTTGAGCAGTTGTCAGTGTGGTTTAAATTCAAGTGATGAACGGGCATTACGAGGGGCATGGGTTTTACGTTAATCCCTGTCAGACAATTGTTGCTCAGACGCCATTTCAAACCTACTGCTAACACATGTGTGCACTTGTCACTTAAAGTACATGGGATTGTACGCCTATTCATTTGGACATGGTTACATTCACTAATATAACACATGGCATCACCGATGTTTCACATAAACCATCCAAAAACATTTTAAAATCAGAAAATCCTTGGAACAAGAAAAGGACATCGGAGCGATGTCTATGGTTTCCGATGATAAGTTTACTACTCTAGAGCTAGTTATCTGTGACCTTGACCTCTGACCTTGAGAAGTGTTGCGGAACTGGAACAGGGATCCTTGATTAAACAAATAGGGGATGGTTAATGCAGGCTTCTAATTAGTTTTCCCCTGAAATTCTGGGTAGATTTGCACTTTAGAACTGTTTGACCTTGACCTCTGACCTTCAAGGTCATTGTGTAATCTGAAAGCTCATCCTTGATAACCTAGGTGTAGATGAAGGTTTTAGGCTTCCACCATCACCAGGTTCTGTCTCATGTGATTTGTGATGGTTGGCTGTGACCTTGGCCTCTGACCTTCAGAAGTATTGCATAACTGGGACAGGATCCCTGATTAAACCTATCGGGGATGGTAAATTCAGGCTTCTAATTCGTTTTTTCCTGAAATTCCGAGGAGATTTGCGCTTAAGAACTGTTTGACCTTGACCTTGACCTCTGACCTTCAAGGTCATTGCGTAATCTGAAAGCTCATCCTTGATAACCTAGGTGTAGGTGAAGGTTTTAGGTCTCTACCATCACCAGATTCTGACTTATGTCATGTTATCAAATTTGAATATCAAATCTCACCACGATATCAGCAAATATCATGCGACCGAGCAGGTGCAAACTGAAAATTTCAGTTGCAATAACATCCGTGGATGAGCAATGATGTTGTGATACCAGTTTCAAGTCACTTACTGTGGCAGATCTCCCGATATGTCAAAATATCAAATTTGATATATCAATATCATTATGATGCTGACACTGGAGAATAAATTTGTTGATGCCAGTATCTTGCCAAGGGCCATAAACATAGGGAAGGAACTTGTTGCTAGCGCTCTACCTGGCGTCGGAGACAAGTTATTCAAGAAACAAAAGTGTGACAGACAAAATCTCAACTTTTGATATGTCAATTCCACCATGAACCAGGTATCGGAGACCGGAAATTTTCATTCCATCTTGTAGCTCAGGTCATGAAACCTGGGGGTAGGTCACATTTCCAGGTCTGTAGCTCTTGCAGGAACAAAGTTACAGGTGTGACAGACTGAACAGACAGACAGACAGACAGACAGACAGACACACAGACAGACACCACGACCAAACACTATATGGTTTCCAATCGTGAGATCGGAAACCATAATCAGGAATCAACAAGTGCTGTAACAGGATTTCAGCATATTTCCAGAACGAATGACAAGTACAGCTATAGAACACGCTTGAATATATACATGCAGAACTTACATTTGTACATGAAACAAAGCCAAAATATGACAACTACCAATATGATTCTGGTTCCTGCTGGCATTTCATTGGCTCTGAAATATCAGAAGACAAGAAGCATTTGAGGTGAGGCAACACCATGTCGCTGCCACAAAATTTCACTGATGTTATAATCATTGGAATTTTGCGACAGCCGCTTTATGTTTTCAAGAACTTAAAAGTGCATTGGCAGCCATCTTGGATTCCAATATGGCCGCTGTCTTGGATCAGAATTTTACATGCACCATTGAATTCCTTGTATGTAAAAACATAGGTGTCACCGTGTGGATGTAAAATTCATCCAATTGGACTTCAAGATATCAACGATTTTGGCCGAAAATGGCAGCCATCTTGGATTCCAATATGGCCACTCTTTTGGATCATAAGTCGATTTCTTCTGATTGAGGTGTGCCAGGTGTATAGGCGCAAGTGTTATGAGTTTGTCGTCGGTTGCTTGATTTTTGAATAGTAGAAGCAATACTGAATCTGTCAATATTTGAAATATTGTCATATCTGTGGATGAGGACAGTGTATGGCCGTCTGTAAATGGGCCTGTCGTCTAGGCCGGGTCCAGAAAATGGCTGCGCCGGCCGCAACTGCAAAATGCGTCGGGAGTATGTTCATGTGGATAGCAGAAAAATGAGCAGGATGACCTATAATTTTCATTTCACATTTCAAATCTACGACATTTCTGCTAGGCTGATGTGGATTTTCGCTAAAATCTGGTGTCTCGTTTTCAAAATATTTTCACCCAAACGTAGCCGTCGTCCCCCACGTGTGCAGCTCTGGCCTGTTGACAGATCTCCAAGGTAACCTACTGATCCTGCCTTTACTCCTTGCTGGATAAGTGGCATCCTTCAAATTTGTCTCCTCCATTAAGATGAAGTTTCGTGCTTTCCATTGATATACGTGTGTATAACAATAAGGAGTTCATCTCAACGAATGTTGATTTCTGTCTGTGTGAATATTGGTGTGCCTAAGCAAGTGCGCACCAAAAAGGCCACTGACGCAGTCGGGGCTAACTGTATACTGCTACCTTAGCCGAAAATGGCAGCCATCTTGGATTCCAATATGGCTGCTCTTTTGGATCAAAATTCTACATGCATCATTGAATTCCTTGGACGTAAAAACATAGGTGTGGAGGCAAAATTCATCCAATTCGTCCAATTCATCATAATATTAACGATTTTTTGCCGAAAATGGCGGCCATCTTGGATTCCAATATTGACTTTTTTTTATGACTTTTAAATTCAAGATGGCGGCCACCAGGGGGCGTGATTTTTTTGGGTCTCGTTAGAAAATGACTTGTATGGACCCAAAGAAGATCCATACAAAATTTGACACTTTCCCAAAAAAGTGAACAATTCTGCCAAAAAATTGACCTTAGCCGCTTGACTAATCCAAATAATCTGCACATGCCAGAGACACCTTTGACACATTCCCTTGCTGTCATTGGTCTGTTGAATAGATAAGAATAAATATGGCCGTTGAAATTTTTTTTGCGTGTTGACCTGTGCCTGTGGTAATAGGCTTGCACTCAGTTGATAGGACAGTGTTTAAAGGCCTAGTCTTCACCACACTATTCAAATAACGTCAGTTTTCATCCATTAAGTTTAAAGTTAGTCAACCACCAGTGACCCATGTCACAAATGGAGTGTGTTAACAATTGTCCCTTTTATTAGAAATTAACCCTATGACCCCCACATAGCTCATAATAGGTCGGGGAGGGCTGTTTCAATTTTTATCATAGTTATGTTTAATGAGGATACATGATATATAATACAGGTTTTTGATTTGACCTCTGTTTTACCCCTCTGCCCTCGTCGGCCCGAGGGGTATTGTCGTTCCCTGTGCCATCCGTCCGTCCGTCCATACGGCCGTCTGTCTGTCTCTCCATTGACGACGTTACCGCTCTAGCACGTTCAAATTCAATGTAATTTTTTTTCTAATTCTTTGTTTAAAGGTGTATATGTGTGTCCTTAACGAACCTATCGATTTTCGGCTGAATTGGACTTTCCATTTGGCCACCAGGTGGTGTTTTGTGAAAACGACATTACCGCTCTAGCACGTTCAAATTCAATATATTTTTCTCATTTTTGGTGGAAAGGTGTATGTGTGGATCCTTCACGAACCTGTCGATTTTCGGCCGAATCGGACTTTCCATTTGGCCAGCAGGGGGCGTTTTGTGAAAAATGAAAAATGGCCAAAACTTTCTTCGTTTTTGAGCAAGGATGTCCAAATTTTTAATGGATTTACATGTGAAAAGCCTTCATCAGACATCAGACGGGATTTTTTGACCTACATTTTATCTGGTTTCCAGGTCAAATAGCGTAAACTGTCCATTGACAACGTTACCGGTCTAGCACGTTCAAATTCTGATATTTGGTGGAAAGATGTATATGTGGATCCTTCACGAACCTATCGATTTTTGGCCGAATCGGACTTTCCATTTCGCCACCAAGGGACGTTTTGTGAAAAAAGAAAAATGGCCACCACTTCGTTTTTAAGCGCGGATGCCCAAATTTTTAATGGAAGTAAATGTGAAAAGCCTTCATCACATACAGGCGGGATTTTTATTTGACCTACCTTTCGTCTGTTTTCTAGGTCATATAGCGTAAACTATCCACGGACGACGTACCGCTCTAGCATGCTCAAATTAAATCTAATTTTCCTGATTTTTGGTGGAGAGGTATATTTGTGGGTATACTGTACTAACCTATTGATTTTCGGACAAATCGGTATTTCCATTTGGCCACCAGGGGGCGTTTTGTGACCAATGAAAAATCGCCATAACTTATTTTTGAGCTAGGGTGCTCCAGTTTTTGATGGATGAACACGGCACGTGAAAAGCCTTCATCACCTATCGGAAGGGATTTTTATTTGACCTACTTTTTATCTGTTTTCTTGGTCAAATAGCGTAAAATGTGTTCAAATTTAACTTCGTTGATGTTACCGTTGTAACGCCTTCAAATTACATCTGATTATTCAGATTCTTCGTGTGACCACCCCACACAGATGGTCACAAGTTCTTGGCCATTTCTCTTTACCAATGGAAGTTCAATGAACACAAATCAACTTACACCTACAGCCGAGGTGTCTTAAGTGCGAATAGCACGGTATATTTTAAGGTTGCAGAGGTCAAAGTTCCAAATATTGCTGTTAGGTGGCACGTTTCGTGGTCGCTAGGGCTATTGAGCTGAAACTTGGTACATGTTTCGCTCCGATTCAATACTTGGCTTGGCCACCAGGTGGTAAGTGTATCTCGTAATTTAACTTTGTCTTTAACTACCGGCACTAGAACGTTGAATGTTCTATCTGGCTACCTTCTACATGCAGGTGTGTACATGCCACATTTTGGCCATGACCATGTTACCCTGGAACGGCTTGTCTGGAACATTTCAATTTAACATTGTCATCTGTTCTTCTAGTGCATTTACTTACAGGTGAGCACATGGTCCGTGGACCATTTTATTTCGGCACTTGTGACCTGCCAAACTGCCTGGTTCTGCAATTTCTGCAAGCTGTTAAGCTTGTGTCTCTGTGTCTGTCCCGCCTTTAACTCCGCTCCTGCAACATCAATTGCCCTGAAAATGGGACACTCCTCGTAATTTCATCCTGGCTACATGATAGGCTCTTTGTTAATGTTTTAGGTATGTGGGTCTTGTGATATTGATGTATCAAAGGTTGATATTTTGACTGTCACTTTCTTTGAAGCTCCGATAACTAGGCGCCCAGGCTACTGGCTATTTAGTTCCATCCATATGTTAAAGTGGTCCTAAACCGCCCGGACGAGCGAGACAGCCTCGTTTTCATTTTCCCGCGCTACGCCCATCTCAAAACGAGATGAATGAGCGCCTGTCAATCATCACGTCACGTGATTACTATGGAATTTACTACGCGATCACTGATTGGGCAAGTTCTGATAGCTGACAGCTGATTGTCAAAACAACATGGACGCCACCAGTTCACCGAGTCGCAATTTCTCCTCGATTTCGGGGAGTTTTTGAGGATACATTCAGGCCTAGAGTGTTCAATCCGACACGAATGATACAATTGATGACGATGTCGGCCGGTTTGCCAGGCAAGTTGGTCTTTTCTCGGAAGAAGCCCCAGAATTAGCTGCCGTTTCACCGCGGATCGGGCTGCGCGGCAGCCCGATCCGCCGTCCGGCAATATGTTAATGATGCCACATACAAACAATCTCCTCATTCGTCTTAAAACGGAGTTCTTTCTTTATTATGAACCACTTCGATAACGTCACTGGACAAATCCACAGCCATGACAGCCGCTGGTCGGCATTTGGCCCTTTCTTTACGTCTCGCTTCGGCATCCTGTCTGCTAGTGCAGTTTGCACGACCATCTCAGTGTTGACAAACTCAGTTAAGGTAGCGTACTGCGCGTGCTCAGAAGCCAGGAGCGGGAATCGGAAGTTCCATTTTCGTGGGCGGTGAAAATGATCGGGTGCCAACTTTTGCTGGCCGGTTTTTAGGACCACCGGTTGTCTTCTGCGGGGTCAGTATCTCAATTACATTGATAATTATGGTCCCCAGACTTACAGTCTGGGGACCATATTGAGATCACTCAGGTTCTTCTGTTTCTTCTTATTCCACCCTCGATTATTGAGCTAGCCTGGCCAAACTTGTGAATAAAGTGAACAACCTTTACCCGTAGTCCATTCTTATACATTGGATCCATGGAAAGACACAAAGTGTTTTCCAAAATTCTGCCAATTTCTATTACTTTTTAAGCGTTTTTGGTTAAATTTTCACATTTTTGCTCATGAATAAACATGAACTTGAACTTTGGTGAGGTCAAGCTGAAATCAGCCAATGGGAGGCGATCTGCACGTAAACAGTGCCATGTGCTCGAATGGGAATGGGCCCATGCATAAGACACAATGTTTCAAAATGGGTTCCACCATTTTGTTTCTCACTTCCAGCATTCAGAGAGGCAGTGTAAAGGATATTTGTCGAAATGGATACTCAGTGACCTATCCCAAACATATTTTGTATCGTCAGCTAACTATCCTGTCGAAAATGTGTTGAAAAAAAACTCCCTACTCGCTCATTTCAGCCTGCTGTGATTGTGCAACTCTGCACACACAGGCAAATTTGAGCAGCACTTTTCACTTTGAGTATGCACCATCGGAACTTTCCGTGATGATTGCAAGGTCATCAGAATGATGCTAATTTTAAAATTGCACATGGGTTTTGTTTACTGTTTGGGTGAAGAAACAACTATGGGGCGCCTTCCCAACCAAGGGGTCTAATAAGGTATCTATCTTGATTCAACAAGGATTGTAGGCCAATCATGTGGTATTGACCCCTTACCACCCAAGGCTAAGATATCATTTCGATTCACCAGGGATTGTTGATCAGGTTTCATTCCTCCATGGTACATGTAGACCTGAGTCACCAATCATTTCTTTATCAGGAAAGAGTGCAGGAAATGTGTTGATTTGACTTTTTCAAGTCATCCCGGAGTCACACATAAAACTGAACTCAATATTAACCCCTTTGCCACTCAGTCACTTAATAATATTCACCTCTCAGTCACTGACTGTCAGTTCAGTTTCACAGTAGATCTGCCCCCGCCCAAACCAAGCAAAGATCTCACAATTTGAATCTCCACCCAGTCTCCACCCATTAATGTAAGTCAAATTTCACCCTTTAACTCGGCCGGTGAACCTTCCGTTCAAAATTTTCCTGTCTGGGGACCATCAAATTTGCTGTCAAGCAAATTTCACTGTTCTAGTTTGATATTTTGTGATAGCTGAGGATCTGGGCAGTTAAAAACCAGAATTTTTTCCTGCCCCATATTAAGTAACACAGGTATGCAATGCTATTGCTACTAAAATTGTCTACCAGGGCCCAATTCCATAAAACCATTCTAAGGCCTAGTTGGCTGCCAAACCGCACTAGAATCATTCTATCTATTAGTTGCTTGCTAAGCCTATTCCATAAAACCATTCTTAGCTTAGCACGGTTCTGAGTTGTATTCTAACTTTAGAATAGCTCCGGGGTACTTCTAAGTCCTTAGCATGGTTCTAACATGAATTTCCCTGCAGGCTGTGGCAGTCAACATGGCAAAGGCGGATCTTTAACTCGCTGAAATGTATCGAGTTATGGGGAGGGAACGCATTTTCCATGATCCGAGAACCCGATTGACGTTTTTGATGATGCAGAATATTGAGCTTCCTACATGTATGAGGAGAAAATATGCTGTGAAATTCCCTGCGCAAAATATATTACATTTTTTTACTTTCTTTGTCTCTTTTTAGAAGGAATCAGTATCAATGAAGGCATCATGATGACAGCACATCCTCCGCAACTCCAATATACAACAGACAGGAATGCAGGGCAAAAATAACTTTGAACCAATGAACCCTTCCCCTATTGTGTAGTAAAATTGACCTTGTGGTTTTGAGCACCACACCATTCTAGGAAGCTGTTAGCAAGCAACTAGTAAGAATGGTCCATAGAATGGTTTTATGGAACAAGATTTAGTTTTCCAACAAGCAACCAACTAAGCATTTGGAACCTTGCTAAGCCCTAGTATCATTCCAATTTAGAATGCTTTTATGGAATTGGCCCCAGGAGTTTGCATGTCACATGCGGGAGTGACATTTACAAGAGATATCGTGGTGACATTCGATGTGTGTGTTTGATATTCTAGAATATTTCGACAGGTGGCGTAGGAAGAGCCTAAAACCTTCACTTCTTTCATATTAAGGTTTGATGGTTCGAAGTCAATGTCAAGGCCAAATCATCTAATATAAATGGCTGTGCTAATTACTTTAATAGATAAATAGAGAGCATAATGGATTGTGTGGTTGGTGTGGCTTAAAAATGTGTAGGAACGACCACTCGTGTCCCTAAAGCTAGGCAATCTACTGCTGATTTTCAGCATTGCGACTTGCTTTGCAACCTGCTACCTTCGATTGAATACGACCGCAAGGAACTGATGCCGGTTGCCGACCTGAAATTGACCACATCTTTGCCAGTGGTTGAAATCACGTCTAGCTAGTCTACTACGGCGATTGAGTGCCCAGTTGCAAAGCAAGTCGCAAAGCAAAATCAGGTTGAAAATCATACATGCGCATGGACACCTGTAATTTTAGCTAGGAATCCACTGCTGATTTTCAACATGATTCTGCTTTGCGACTTGCTTTGCAACCTGCTACCTGCGATTATATACGACCCCAAGGAGCTGATACCGGTCGGCGACCTGAAATTGATCACATCTTCGTCATTGGGGGAAACCACGTCTACTAGTACACTACGGTGATAGAAGCCCTTTTTACACGGTGCTGGTGCGTTCCGGATCGAGACTAGATCGAGGAGGGTTCGGTTATTTTTCCGCGTGTAAAAGCGAAACAACTGACCTCCACCTTCCTCGGGCCAGTTCAGTTCGCCGCGTGAGTCTCGGGAAGGTTGAGGTAGGTGGAGGTAGGCTGTTGATACACGCCATCTGGTGGCAGGCATTTGAACGAACCGACCTCGAACGAGGCGGGTTCGGTAACCCGCACCGTGTAAAAGCGATCAATCCATCCTGAACCGAACCCGCCCGAGGAGGGTGGAGGTAGGTTTCCTCGAACCAGCACCGTGTAAAAAGGGCTAGTGCGCCCAGTTGCAACGCAATTCCCAGTTGCAAAGCAAGTCGCAAATCAAAGTCCGGTTGAAAATCACAGGGGAATCCCCGCAGAAGTGACAACGGTCGCCGACCGATTGCCGGCCTCCGATTGATGGCCTGAAATTGATCTCATCTTCGCCATTGGTGGAAAACACCTCTAACTAGTCCACCATATCTATGTGGACATGAGTAACGAACTGACTAATATGGGATCATCTCACTAGTCCGAAGGTTCACTAGTCCGAAGGTCCACTAGTCCGAAGGTTCACTAGTCCGAAGGTCCACTAGTCCGAAGGTTCACTAGTCCGAAGGTTCACTAGTCCGAAGGTTCACTAGTCCGAAGGCCCCTGTTGTCTTACTGGGACAGTTTTTATCGGGCCATCCTGTAAATCGCCCCTTTCCTAATACTGGTAGACATCCTTTAACTCTTGCACACTGCACCCAACTAGTCTCTGGACCATTTCAATAGTGAGGTTAAGATGCTTTCCGACTCCGACTCCGACTAGAGCTACGAGACTGAATTACATACAGACGGCTGTCGACCTTTGTTAAAGGAGATGAGCTACCGATGTGACCTAGATTATTTCACGTAACGTGAAATCGTGAAATGTTTTAGCGCCAAAGAGAAACCCACTCGCAACCAATCACAAGCCTTGATCGCAGACAATGACGTCGACACCATCGTAGTAGCGAGCCTTTATGGATCGAACGTCTGCGACGTCGCCTCCAAATAATATAGGTCAATCGGTGGTCCATCTGCTTTAACCGATATGGATATCAGAAAGATATAGGGCCGTATTCTAGAAGCTTCCTTAATTGTAAGGTCGACTTTAATCTATTGTATTCTACCCTGCAAACAATAGCTAAAGGTCGACCATACACTTAAGGAAGCTTCTAGAATACGGCCCTTAGGATGTTTTAGAAAACATCTCCGACACTATACGCAAAGTGGATGTCCACATTTACTCAAGGGAGTAGGCGCTGATATTAATAATGATCCACCTGTACTTTCCCACTTAATTCTGACCCATCCAGTCGCCCCATCCCACCCTCATCTACTTTTAGCTCACAACACATCCACTGCCGAACCCATCCTATTGACCAGTCAGCTTTCGGACTGGTGGACCATCGATTTAGTGGACTTTCGGACTACTGAACCTTCGGACTAGTGGACCTTCGGACTAGTGAACCTTCGGACCAGTGAACCTTAATTTTCGGACTACTGAACCTTCAGACTAGTGGACCTTCGGACTAGTGAACCTTCGGACTACTGAACCTTCGGACTAGTGAACCCTTCTCGAGACTAATATGGTGGAGCCGTTGCACCTCTTAGAAATCTTTGACTTTCAAACTTGAATAAAATTGCTCAAAATGCTTCGATCTGGCTGGTTTTGGTATCAAATGAGAGATAAATTAGTCTAGTTTAATGCCTAGAAAGGAATTTGAAAGATATTAAGATGATTTCGACTGAAAAACAAGCCAGGGTGGAGCAGGCTGGTGGCTGAAGTGGCTATGGCGGCTGAAGTGGCTATTCAGATCAGGTTGTCTACTTTTTGTTCATTTTTGGCGATTTTGAGCTTCAAACTCTGTTTTTACCACCCAGGTGCAATCTTTTTCACATACAAAGCCCGAGGTCGCCACTAAGATAGGCATTGTACCTTAACAAGATTGCCATGTTCTTGTACTCAAAGCTAAATATCAAGCTTTTTTAGGCTTTGGAGCAGGTACTATTATACTTCGTACTTTATGAAAGGTTTTATAGACTCCTAAATGACAAATCCTAGGTTTCTACATGCATTGTGACAGGGGCCATTGCCCGTAAGGCCCACATGGAAGGGTATGTTGCACTGCATGCATATTATGACCTTTCCAAGACTTGTCAGATCCAAGGCAATTATTGATATGTTATGTATTAGGAAGTGGTTATTTGGCAAGCAAATGCTTGCCGAATTACAGAAATTTGGTCTTAGATGGCAAGCAGACAATAATGAATATTAATTAGACTGATTAGCGTAGTGCAAAGAGTGATGGGCCAGCAACCCCAATGTCGCGGGTTCGAAACTTGCGTCATCACACTCGTGATTTTTTTCTTTTTTTTTCATTTTTCTTGTTTTTTCTCTTGGCATATCAAGAAGAAACGTCTTATGTTTTTGTACAAAAATAGATGCGATCACAATGGAAGGTGCCAACAAACGACTGCCGGATGGTGGCCTCATTGGACACATAACATAACAGTAGTCAATGCTCCGTACTACGCCATAGGTGAGGGTGCCATTGACAAGAATATTGTTGTTTGGGTTCCGTTAAGTAAGTTCAAGATAAAAAAAATACTATTGTTTGGGTTCCGTTAAGTAAGTTCAAGATAAAAAAAATACTATCGCTCCCTCCCGTGCCTAAAATTCAGCACCGTGCCTCTCAAATTTTCCGTCCATAAGGTACAGCATGGACATGAGGTTTTTTACTCTGCTGTGCCCCCCCCCCCGCCCCGATCTCCCTTGGCCCTTGCTTGCACCTGGATAGGTTATAACTTCCTCCAAGGTTAATATAACAAACAAATGGCATATTTGCTTGCCCAATAGCCAAACGTGCTGAATAATATGGCAGGCACATATCCTGATTAATATTCATTAGGGGGCGTGACATGCTTGCCAAATAGGAAAATTTTTCAGCATTAGATGGCAAGCATGCTTGCTAAATAAGGACGAAAAAGGGAACTGTTCGGCAAGCATGCTTGCCAAATAAACCCGGCCTATGTATTATTAAGTTCAAATTCATATGTGACCTGCTCTGGCGAAAAGAGTCGCATGTCGCTCAGGAGGTGAGCCTGAATGCACCGAGATGACACCATGAGAGAGAATGGAACAAATAGATTCTTTCTGTTTTCGTAATAAGCAGACAGTGGCAAACATTTGGTCTCAGCCTGCCAAGGTAAGAGCGACATGCGTCTCGTTTTGCCAGAGCAAGTCACATATACCAACAAAGATGCTAAGCACACAGTGCTTATAGGGCACGCATATAGAGGTTCATTTGCTGTTGTTATATAATAATGAAAATGCATTTTATCATAAAGACATCAAACCACGGCGAGCTCAACGGAGCTGACGCAGCGTCATGACGCGATTTAGTTTCACGAACTGACGCCACGTGCCTCCACGGAGGACAGCTGATCGCACTTCGAACAGCCTTTCGTCTGCTGCAGCCAGCTACTGGCTTATTGGTTAGATATTTTCTACTGGCCATAACACAAGCATGACGGGTGTGCAGCCGCGGATTTGGTTACTTTCGAAAGATTTGATGTTTTTCCCTCAAATTTTCGTGATTTCCTTGCCAGAAATATGCACGGGAAGCTAAAAAATTTACCTTAGATACCGACTTCAGAGTGGAGTTACTGCCACATACGGGCGAAAAGCAAAAATCGAAGACGATACGATCGAATTAGAGGTATCTCTGAATATGTCCAGCAAATCCTGCACTCATACACTAAACGATGTTTAAAATAGACGAAGGGTCAAAAGTCGATACCCCGAAATCAAGGCATGCAGCCTACAACGACGTCACAGCGCCACTGTGACGCTGNCAAACCCCTAAAGCAACCACTTGGGCACACGCTGGTGCTTGTCCGATGAGTTCCAGTTTTTCTCACCAGATGGCTCTTATCACCCAAATTTCCATGTTAAAATAATATTTCTAACCAAATTTGGGTTGGTGGCCGTAGCATACAACAATCCACTAGCCCTGAGCCCAAATTGGTGAAGAACGACCAATTCATAAATATGCCAGGGCTGGATAAACCTGTTGGTTACATCCCTGTACATATGTACAGTAGTCTATCTAAATGTATAGCAGATACCCGAGAGACAGATTGTGCGCAAGGGGACTGGCTGCTAAATGTTCCATATCACAAGAACTACTGAATGGAATCGTATGGAATTTTCACACATCATGGAGAAGACCCATAGCTATCATATAAAAAACAATTGGAGAAAGTTGCATTGAAAATTTCTTTGGATATCACGTTTTTCTCCGAATGTTGAAAACCAAGTGGTTGCTTTAGGGGTTTGATGTCTTTATGATTTTATACAAGTGAATGGTCAGAGGAGTCTGCTTTACAATTATGTGCAGTCGTTTTGAAAGTTGGACACTATTTTGAGACTATTTCATTGTGATCTCCTGCAGTTCTATCTGTTGGTAATACATTTATGGGGTGTAAATCCAACCGTTCAAAAGTTAGCTGTACATCGGGTCCCATTCTCCTGTACAAAGCTCAGTTCTTGGGTCCAATGATAAAGTCATTGCCCTACTATTTTACGCACCATGGTGTATTTCTCCTTTATTTCCTCAAAACACCCATGGCGTAGGTTCATGTATTATACATCAAAAGAAAAGGAATTATCAGCAGATATTTTCTAAATCATGAAGTATTTGTTATGTCTCAGTATGTTCATACACACGAGATTTGAACTTAGAGTCCGGAAATTTCAGGGGAAAACGTCAAAATTTCTATTTGACCTTAACCTTTTGGAATGACCTTGACCCAGATGAACTTGACGATGATATAGGATTTTATCCCGGATGGTGTTAAATATAAATAGCCACTTGAGCGAACAAAATATCATTGCCAAGGGCCCAGAAATCAGCATTTAACAAAAAATGCGATTTTCATGGTTGGTTGCCATGGAAACCGCCCATATTCCTATCAAAAGAAAAGTGCCGGCAAAGATTTTCTTGTTCAGGACGTGATACTCTTTCGATTGAATACCACAGAATACCATTTGGCACCTGACTCAGACCATGTGCAGACGTTGTAGCACTAGGCGCGATATTTGGTTACCGCATTAAGTGGCATTTCCCCCACTGCATTGCATGGGTTTTTTGTAGAATACCACAAAAATTGCTGCAATTATGAGATCGGCACTGGTGTGTAAAGACGAAAATATTCTTATTAGCTATTGCAAAGTAGATAGTGGCCTTGAAAACATCGACATGTGATTGAATATTACAACAACTGAAGACACTATACATGAGTATATCTGTATTATGTCCAATCAGTTTCATGTACAAGAATTCCAAGAATGGAAATGTGACGTTTTTGCGCCCTTTAAAAGATTCTTCAATAAATATTTACTGCACTTCTTCACAAGACTTCGTTCTTGCATGTTCTTCAATCAAATGAGGCCACACCCGTCTGGCCTTATCCACAGGGAATATGGAGGGTCCCTGACAATAGACTCTATCACTCCAAAAGAGTGCTCATGAGTGTGACGTCAGCGTCATGACGTCCCGCACGTCATTTCATGATGTCTTGAGATGAGACGAAAAAAATTGGTCCACGACGTCATGATCGCTGAAACAACCAGATTTTTTTCGAGTCACGTCATGGCGTTCAGAAATGACGTGCGGGACGCCATGACACTGACCCGCCAGGTGCTGCACTCTCTTGGAGTGATATCGTCTATTTGGTGTCGAAAACACAAAGTTTACAAGAACCAGTGAAAATAATTTAAGCCAGTGAGCCGATGATTGAAACGAAACAAAATGCCGAAGAGGAAGTTAAAATTGGAAGTTGCCATTAGTTCAAGGGCAGCTAAAAGAGGTTGGCTGACCAGAGCAGGTGCCTTATTAACAAGCCGACAAAGCCGACAAATTGCGTAGCAGATACGCAGTTTGTCAAATGTTTTTCAGCAGGCATGGCAGCGGCATTTGTGACGCTCGAGGAAGAAAACTGGCGAGATCTTAGGCGAGAATGGGTGTTTAGGGACCGGCTGCAACCAATGGATGCACACGATGATGGTGCGCTCCTTAAGCTATGTGCACACACAGATCTTAGCCACAGCCGTAATCCGCGACCACGCAGTCCTTCTAAAGCTATGTGCACAGCTTAGTGCTTGCGCGATCTTAGCCGCAGCGAAACCTTGCAACCACGCAGTCCTCTAAATCCTTGCGCCGCTGTGTGAACACGAGGGCGCAAGCATCTTTGCGCGGCCTTGCGACCTGTGGCTGGGCGTATACAGCTGCGCCAAATATCAAAAAAATTTGATATTTACGATTCCGCCTGCGCCTAGGGACGCAAGCACTAACGGCTAATTGCGACCTCAGGTGCACACAGAGATTTCTTGGGCCTTGCGTCCTCTCGAAGAGACTTGCGGCTAAGATCGCGCAAGCACTAAGCTCTGTGTGCACATAGCTTAATCGTTGCGCCACTGTGTGAAGACGAGGACGCAAGGATTTTCGCGCCGCCTTGCGTCCTGTGGCTGGGCGTTACGGCTGCGGCAAATATCAAAAAATTTTGATCCTTGCGATTCCGCCTGCGCACTAACGGCTTGCGGCCTCAGGTGCACACAGATATTTCTTAGGCCTTGCGTTCTCTCGAAGAGGCTTGCGGCTACACCTACTTAATACTTAAATCACTTGCTTGACACTTCCAGGAAATTCATGGCCTATTCCTGGAAGCTGATTCAGTCAAACTTGGTCAGGTGTTCAAATTCATTCTCAACAGGGAATGAAATGTGATCTGGAGCAATGTCAAGAAAAAAATCAGATACTAATACCTGTGTCCCATGCAGAATTGCAGTTGGTTTTGCAATACCAACAGCATATCCTACCTGTCGGCGAAACCCTCCTGAAGCCAAGTACCGTTAGTGCAAGAAAGTTCAGTCTCTGCTAATGTGGTCTCACTAAGTACCCCATTTCCCTCAGTGTGGGCTACCCTCCATTCATTAAGTGTCTACAAGATGATCAAACTGATCTTGATTCAGTTTTAATTACATGTCTCTCTATGGGTTCACCGCTATACGCCGATCTCCGAGTAAAGTTCACTCTTCTCCTGCGTGGGCAATAATTTGGACCATAGGAACAGCTAGCATGACGGCCATGCTGACTGATTTCTTAATCTGAAGAGTTGACCTCCCTCAGGTGTTAACCTCTAGAGGTTAACACTTGATGTACAACCTTAGTCAAAAGTAAATAAACAGCGACTAAATTCAATATTTCCTAATATAGCAGCGAGTTTTTCTTTTTATTTCCATTGATAACAATTACTTTGGCACCTTTTACACCAAAATTATCTTGCTGTCCTTTGAACTGATATTTTTGTGAAAGTTTGAATTTTCATCAAAAAAGTGATTTTGTATTCGTGATTTGTTGGTGATCGCACCTATGGCATCTTGAAGCTGAGTAGAATCTAGCTTTCGGATCCTATGGATCTGAAAGGGGGACAAAGTTACAGAGGGACTTTTGCAGTGATTTTTGTTCGGTTTGCCAAGTTCGATCTTCAACGAGCTCGTCCGTATTTCATAGCGACCAAGTGTTGAATATTCATCAGTTCTCCGTCACAAAGCACACGCTCAGGGGAAACCACATTGATTGCGTTGCATCATTATTATTGATTGCATTGTGCACTATGGTTTAGTTTTGAAAGGGCAAACAAGCTTTGTGGTTAGCTCTCTGTGGTAATCGCTTATAGGTCGGAACGTCATCCCGGTGTGAAAGAAATGCAAGTCCGCCCGGAACCAAGGTCCCATGGACCTTGGTTCCTTAGGAATGGGGGCCCTACGGGCCCCCATTCCTTAGGAACCACTGTCCTACCCGGACTTCTGTTCCTGTGTTACCAATCCTATATAAAAGGTATAGGACTCTGATTACTAGGGGACTTAGATTTCTTTTACAACAGTGACAGAAATCAAAGTCCGCCGTAACCGAAGTCCTTCCCCTTTTGTAGGCCTATTAAATGCACAATAGAATCTGTATAGCTCTTTAATAGAACATGCATTCAAATAGCTAAAATAATCGGTCGTCGGTCAGCCGGTCACTCGTGGTGTAGTGGTTCGGGGACCTGCACATAAAGCAAATACTGCGGGTTCGACTCCCTGTCGGGCAACTGTTTTTTTGTTTAAATTTTTTTTCTTGTCATCTTCGATCATTACACAACATTGTCTTTTGGACTTTGATTCCTAATCGTAGGTCTATGGAGTTGTATGTCTAGAAAAGCATGTCAGGCGGACTTGCATTCCGAGGAAAGCAGGTCCGGCGGACTTGCGTTCCGAGGAAAGCAGGTCCGGCGGACTTGCATTCCGAGGAAAGCAGGTCCGGCGGGCTTGCATTCCTAGAAAAACGGGTCCGGCGGGCTTGCATTCCTAGGAAAGCGGGTCCGACGGAGGACCTGATGTATCGACGCCTGAAAGGGCAAGTGAACGATGCACTTTTATTACATGACATTTTACCGAGGGTGATCTTGTCATGACTATATCCCCGCAGGGACCAAATCACGGCCCCATTTTCATCATGTCGTGCTTGGCGCAAGTTTTCAAATTGCAACACCTCACTGCGAATGAAAAATATGTGCAGAATGTACATCATGTGCATAACTCAAAGTATTCTGCGCATATTTTTCATTCGCAGACTGATGTATATCAACCCTGAAGTTTTCTTTAATTTTGAGTAGGACTTGGGATCCTAGATTTCTATCGTAACGGAAGTCCGCCTGGGACCACTGTTTCTAAATGTTGGACCTCTATTCCTAAGGAAGTGCAGTCCTAGGACTATGGTTCCTAGGAATCTTGGTCCTAGGACTACAATTCCTAGTTGTCCAGGACCGTAGGACTTAGATTCCTAAGAGTTAGGGTCCGTAGGACTTAGAATCCTAGGAGTTAGGGTCCCGCGGACCCTACTTACTAGGACCTGGGTTACTTTCACACCGGGCCCACTTATGCCTTATTGTTATTCACATTATTTCTTATTGAAATTCCAAAGGCTCGGTCAAATAGGCCAAGTACACCGTGGAGAATCGTCAGCGCATTCGCCGAGTTTTTCAAGCGGCAGCACTGTGCTCTGAGTCGAACATGGCGGCTGTGTCACATATCGATGTCTGTGTTGCCGACTAAAACGCGAAAGATGGATAGTTTCGGTCGAGGTGAGCGAGTTTAAGTAAATTCGAGGATGATCTAGTGATAATTTGCAATAGAACAAGCCGAAATATAGGTGCTGAAGGAGTGTCATTTCTTTGTTTGAAGGGGAAATGTTCGTAGTGTAGGCCGGTTGTTTGATTGACCGCAGTTTCCACGGAATGACACTTGAACTTTTCCACTTCAAATGTAAAATCGACTACGTAATTCCAATTAAGGAAGCTTTAGATTAATAGACGATAAACTGGAGGTCATCCTCGGCATAGTCTAAGTGTGTATACCTTTCATCTTCGGTGCATTTGCTCCCCGCTTTGGAGTTGACATCTTCAACATTTGTGACACAGCCGCCATGTTCCGACTCGGAGCACAGTGCTGCCACTTGAAAAACTCGGCGAATGCGCTGACGATTCTCCACGGTGAAGTATGAATAGCGATTATTATTCGTGACCCTGAACTTGCCACGTCACAACTGATTGGTTATGAATGTGGTGTCAGACTTGCAACTGGAAAACCCTAAAATAGCTTGTAAAGAAACCATCAATAACTCGGTTGCAGAAGCTTCAATTCTTTATTTCAAAATATCATTGTGTCTGGAAAGAGTAGAGCTGTAAAATGCTCAGGTTCTCGATTTTGCACATCGCATGGCCCGATCCATTTATAAAATGATGTTGTGTTGAGGTGCGCTGAAGGCTATTAGTTTTAACATCGTTAGCGCAGCTTGCCTCTCTCTGATTGGCTACTCCGCGAATATCACGCCGCAATATTTGTTTTCGAGGACAGACTGAAAAGGTTCAGTGTAAAATTACGACATGATAGGATGAACACTTTCTCAGTTATTAGCCCTCAAAGTTCGATGCGTTTTTAAGGTCAGCCGCAAAAAACGTGCCGAACTTCAAATCTTGATTTCACGACATATTGTCAATTATATTTCTACGGAATTTGGTACTTTTTCGTTTAAAGGTGTTTTGGTTAAGGGCCTGTCTACACCATCAACATTTCCAAAACATTTCAAAAAATCCAGCTGCAACATTTCCAAAACAAGGTTGTGTTCGGTTTGTTGCACAATGTGGACTGGACCTCCAACTTTTGCAAAACAATTTGAAAGCACGTTTTCGTAATGTTGCAGAGTGTAGACCAATCCCGAAACAGTTGCAACATTTCCAAAACAGTTTTCAAAATGTTTTGTCGCAGAAATGTTTTGAAAATGTTGATGGTGTAGAATGGCCTTAAAAACATTCAGCTGCAATAAATCTGCAACACCCTTGTTTTGGGATTGTTGCACAGTGTGGACAGGACTTGCAACAGTTCAAAACATGTTTTGAAAATGTTTTAGAAATGTTTTAAAAGAAATGTCATGTGATTTCTTCTACAAACATGTTCGAAACATGTTTTTAATTGTTACAGGTCTGTCCACACAGTGCAACAATCTCAGAACAAGGGTGTTGCAGATTTGTTGCAACTAAATGTTTTAGAAATCTTTTGGAAATATTGATTGTTTTGCAAAAGTTGAGGACACAGTCCACACTGTGCAACAAATCAAACACAAAGGTGTTTTGGTAATGTTGCAGTTGGGTGTATTTGAAATGTTCTGCAAATGTTGATTGTTTAGACAGGCCTTAAGGTGTAAAATGTTTGCATTGATACCTTTAGTATTACGACCGAATCACTCTATAAAAACTATGGTAAAAATACGATTCCAGAATACAATAAGATAAAAAAACAAACATCCCGAACTTCACATTTCTATTTCACAATAACTATTCATTGTAACCCAATGAAAAATCACTCAATACTCTTCCGTGGCAATGCTTCAAAATGTGACAGTTTTGTTGACTCAATAGCGTTGGTATTCAGAGTGGCACGAAATATAAAACCATGGTAATCATTGATCGTATTTTAAAAGATCATTGGTTAAACTTTGAAAAGCTAGATACCAATATGGGTTTAGTAATGAGCACCACGGCGTGGACACCAAAGCTATTGCGTTCATACTTTCTGATATCAGAGGCAATATCACGGAGTGTTAAATGAAATTTCAATCAAGATTTACAGTTCGATGCGTTTTTTGGGCCACCAAGATAATATAAAATAATGTTATAAACATACCCTTCCAAATTAGAGTGAATAGAATATCCGTCGTGGTTACATGTAATTTGCGAAATACACGGTGATCACAACACGACAATAATACAAGACATCAAAAATTCATAAGTGATCGAACCTTGGGAATTTTTGAAAACATGGCTACAATGTACAAAATACAATGTGCAAGCGATTTTTGGAACATAAGAGACTTCAAGCCGAGCGGCTTATCTCCCTCACGTGGCAAAGAATTGTATACTCCCCGTAGACCCGGAAAGCAGTCTTATTGAAGCGTTGCCTGCGTCATCAGGTCAATCTAATCCAAAAATGGATGTGCAACCACCAATAATTGCGAAAGAATTATTTCAGTTGTATATAATTCTGGAAGGACTTGACTACCGATGCATAGAAATATGGCGCATCTCAGCCAGGTAGACCTATTCTGAACATCAGTAAAACATCTGATACAAAGGCGGCAAATTTGATGGATTTCAGCGAATCATGACATACACGTCATTTCTGCGCCAAAGCGAGTCATGTAATGTTCAAAGCATACTTATCGGACTGAGGTGTCTAATATTTCTATCAATTGGTAATACATTTGCTGGGTCTAAAACCGACGCCAAATAGAGATTACATGCGCATTTGAAACTATGATAGAAGTCCATTAATATTGCAATGTAAAATAATGAAGGCTCTTAATTTGGGACATTTTCAAAGATAGGTAGGATTTCAAAGATGGGATTTTTAGTATGATGAAGTCAAGTCCTTCCAGAATCACATACAAGGTAAAAGAATCCCTTTGCAGTTATTAAAAAAGGAATTTACATGTGTCGGGTGATTTTTAAAAAAACGTTCCGAACTTGAAGGGTTAATAAATTTCTTTACAATTAACGTATGACATTGGCACTTGGAAAGGACCAAGAAACACGCAATCTGAGAAAATTTGCCAAATCTTATTCATCTACCTACCAAACTTCCTAATTTAGGACAAAACGTACCACACTGTCTGAATGAAATGGTCCATGGACCATCTGCTCACCTGGGTGAATGTACCAGAAGAACAAATGACAAATGTCAAATCGAAATGTTCCCGCACAAGCCTTGAGTTCCAGGTACAGAAGGTACCCAGACACCTGATCACACAGTCAGAAGATAAATTAGGTCAAATAGCCACGAAACGTGCCACCAAATGACAAAATGTTGAACTCTGACATCTGTGGCCTTGAAAAGTAGGTCAAATAAAAAACCCATTACATGCCATGTATCCTCATTAGATACACCGATGATGAAAATTTGGAGACGATCCAAACGTTAGTTTAGGAATTATTGGAATTTTGAATTTTGCCACTTGGTGGCCAAGCCAGGAATCAAAGCGGACCGACACTTGGTGTCATAGGTCAACTGACATAGGGCTGTATATGTACCAAGTTGCAGGTCAATAGCCCTAGGAGTTACGAAACATGCCGCCAAATGGCAAAATTTCGAACTTTGACCTATGTGACCTTGAAAAGTAGGTCAAATCACAAACCCATTACATGTACCATGTATCCTCATTAGATACTTTTTACACCTATGAGTCCGGTGGTGTGTAGTGGTTCGGGTCTCCGACTAGTGGTCAGAGGGTCCCGGGTTCGAATCCCACTGGGCGTGAGACTTTCGGCAAGTCTCTTTGCCTCACTGGCCTCTCTCCACCCAAGTGTATAAATCGGCACTTCAATCAACCATGTCAGGACTGGTCTTGCACCAGATAGATATTTTGGTAATGAACCTTGTCTTCCCAGTGCAGGGCTTTTGTCGGGTTCCAAATTATGCAATCCTCGCATGTTACACATTTCATACTTCTTAAAAGTTGGAAAGGTTGTTCATTTTCTCAGACAGCAAAATGCAGCTTACAACTGAGCAGTGTGTGTTTGTGGTAACAGAGTGGTTGAGCTGAAGTTTGTGTTGAAAGGAATGGGGGCATGTCGAAGGACACTGGGGTTAGGTTGGGACAGAAATAAGCATCCAAATGTTAAATCATTGAATAAAAATTTTGTTAAGGACACACTGGTCTTTCTTCTTTTTTAGGTATGAAAATTGTTGGAGTTAGGCTGCCGTGAATCTGGTGGAAGACTAGTTTTGACATGGTTGATTGAAGTGCTTCGTGTTCAATCATCCGTGACAGTAAATTGGATTTCTTGGTGTCATAAGAAAGAGGATATCATTAGGTAATAAATGGTACTTGCCAATTTCCAAAATATTGAGCCATGTCCAAGAAATTAACAAAATAATCTCGGTTTCCTTTTTTTAAAACAACTTTCGGATCAATAGCCCTAGCGGTTACGAAACGTGCCCTGCTAACGGACGACAGACGCTGCACTATCATAAGAACTCGCCACAGGTGAGCTAAAAATGCAATATCCAGCACAGTGCAAGTCGCTTATGATACATGCGAATCAAATGTCGTCTGAGGCACCCGTGTCCACCTTATTGCCGATATAGCGTGTTTTTAGCTCCTCGTGATGTCTAGACACATCATGCCATGGCAAAACCGAAAAGTTTGTTCAGTTGAATTTGGTATCTTGCTTGTTTAACAATAACATGGTTTTCAACGCTGCAGACAAGGGCCCGTATGCATAAAAGTGGAATAGGCTTATTCCAGGTATAACGTAACGTTTTAACCTTAAGTTGACCTTGAAAAAGCTTTTTCCACCTTTATGCATACGGGCCATGGGAGTTTTTTCTACAAAACACGACTTGATTAAATCGTGTTTTGTACGAAACGGGTGGTCAGGGGCGGGTACGTATTGTACGGGAGTGGACAAGGCAGGGAACGTATCGTACGGGAATTTAAAAAGGTATAGCATCATGGAAAACGGGTGCGAGGGCGTTTTTCAACAAAATGGATGGCCAATCTGTCAACTCTTTAATGAAATGACTTTTTTCAGTTTACTTTGGATATTGCCTTTTTTTAGACAGTGTGAAATAGAAATAGGGTTTCCAAGGTGAAAGACATTGCTTCCTACCAGAATCGAACCCACGAACCCTCGCATATGGCATCAATCGCCAGCACTCAGGGGCACACGCCTTAAACCACTAGGCCAAATCCCCATCTTCAAAAAAGATGGTTCAATGACCCGTGTTTAAACGAGGCGTCCATAAGTACCCTGCGAGTAGTCCAAACAATCTCCGAACCCAAACAGTTTTTATGTTATACAGGGTCACAAATAGAGGAGATACAAGTAAAGAATGTGAAATAGAAATAGGGTTTCCAAGGTGAAAGACATTGCTTCCTACCAGAATCGAACCCACGAACCGCAGGGTACTTATGGACGCCTCGTTTAAACACGGGTCATTGAACCATCTTTTTTGAAGATGGGGATTTGGCCTAGTGGTTTAAGGCGTGTGCCCCTGAGTGCTGGCGATTGATGCCATATGCGAGGGTTCGTGGGTTCGATTCTGGTAGGAAGCAATGTCTTTTAGACAGTGTGATACTTTTTGTCATAATTCAGAAAGTTTGCAAGCCGGATCAATAAGATTTGGCGAATTAACCCAGGTTGTGTGTTTATGGGTCCCAACCAAGCACACCGAAACCTGTAGTGTATACAAAACCAGCCATGGGCGCAGCCATTTTTCATGCAGTGCATTATGCCCATAAAGTATCCAGGACTCTGTATAAGAATGCGAAAAAATCGTAAATATTTCCTAAAATCTCTCGCTGGTGGTAGTGTTATGGACAGCCAGGCGTGCCACAAACGGCGTTGTCTTCGAAGGGATAAAACAAGCATTTTTTTATCAGGCCCACAAACGTTTCTTGTTAAAGAAGCTTTTAAACCAGCCGACATGACATTGTTCTCCACGAGTTTTGGTCTAAGAGGGGCGGCAGAGCGCGAGAGCGAAATATGGATTTTAGGTGCCCTGAGATGCGTTTTCTGAGCATCTGAGATGCATAATTGAGCGATCTAAACCATAAATATTAGGGCGGACGAATTTTTAAGAGGGGCAGGCCGTTTTTAAGAGGGGCGGATTTTGCCGTGGAGAACACTGCATGATACATTCTTGCTGGCCTGGTCCCTATAATGAGGTTTTTATTTCAATCAGGCGTTACTTCTGGTATCCGCGCGTCAGCAACTTCAACTTTGTTGTGAGCATAGCTATACTTAGTAACTATGCAATGATGCCATTGCCAAATGTATTCATTGCCTACAAAAAAAGCGTACTGTTTTCATGTGAATTCGGCGATGACAAAATTACGCTGGTCTAACCCACATCAATCGTTATTCATAGGCTCAATCCGCCGTATTGTGTACAAGTGACACAAGGCCTTGCGCCTTTTCGGCTTACTGGATATAGCATAATCATAAAAAACATAACATAATCGGGAGTACTCATTATTTCCATGCCCACCATGACAATGGCCTGGATTCCAAGTTTCTTCTCGTTGGGCTGCGTGGTTGGTTGTCAGAGTGACACCAGCATCTCTTGAGTCTGACAATATATTATCATCATGGCTGTGCCCATTAGTTTGCCGCTTCGATGATTGAAATTGAGACAGGTCAATGTCTAAATCAGTTAGCACTTAGATCAGTTGATCGAATTTATGAACCAGGTCTGCATCTTCTAGGCCTATTCAGAAATTAAATTAGTCATGGCGGGGGGGGGCCTACAGGTGTTCCATCATATTATTGCTAACCATAGCCGAATATGATGCCTCGGGGTTGAACTCAGCACTTCTATAAAGATATTTCCTTAACATTACCTACCTGATACAAAATGCAGTGAGCAAACACGACACCCATGTAGGCCTAACGGTCGTCACTTTCGGGTTGAAGGCTTGCAACCACCGCGCTCTTTTGAGGGAAATTCGTATTCATCTGGAATTCTATGCCAGATTTCCATTGGCAGCACGTGACAACAAGTTACACCCAGTTGAGATGTACAAAAAGTGTCATGATTATCATTGTTTTTTACACGGGAACGAGGTGCAGATGGCACGTGCAGAGGGAGCGCATCTTGTGCAAGACCCCATAACAGTTGGTGTTCAGAATCAGAAGCCATTTCGAGAAAAAAGCAAAAGAAGGATTTTAGTTTAATGGAGAATGCATTACACAGTCAAACTTCGAAGGCGTAGTCTTCAACACCTGTCGCTTCGAAGTCGATGTGAACTTCACAAAATGTACATTTGACTTACTAAATTCGAATATGCCATTAACTCATTTCAACAAAATTTTGATGGAACCTCGTTTCCAGGTGCAGGGCCACCGGTGAGTTGCTACGCAGTGACTCTGCGGTCGATCGATCGACCCGTGGCGACGTCATTTAAAACTGTGGACGTTGCGTCATGAAAAAGTCACGTCCCCCGCGTTGCTTAGCGACTCATAGGAAAATGTAAACACGGAAGTGCACATTGGTTTTGACATGTTTGACAGCTCTGACTGAGCGTCTCTATTGCATAAAATTCCCCAAAACTCTGATAAAATGGTGCAAACTTGCATTGTCGGCGGGGGCAAAATCACGTGCTGCCAAGGGAAATCTGGCATAGAATTCCAGATGAATACGAATTTCCGTCAAAAGAGCGCGGTGGTTGCAGCCCCTCCAACCCGAAGATGACGACCGTTTTTACATGTTTTAGGCCTGTACATGGGTGTCGTGTTTGCTCACTGCAATTTGTATCAGGTAGGTAATGTTAAGGAAATATCTCCCGGGAAATATCTTTAGCCTATAGAAGTGCTCAGTTAAACCCCGAGGCATCATATTCGACTGTTACTGTCAGTTAGGCCTACTGTACTGAGTTAGCAATAATATGATGGAACACCTGTCGCC
>NMRB01002057.1:6399-25516 GCA_002633025.1 Notospermus geniculatus | reverse complement strand
CTATCAATTTCAGTTTGATATATTGCCTCTGGACCGAGTTATTGGGGTTTTCCATTTTACGGAAAATGCCCCCTGGAGAGCAGAATGTAGGTCAGATCGCAAAAATGTTTGGTCCTGTTTCGAGTCCTTCCTAGGGCCTACCCCTCCACCAACTTTCATGACCCTCGGCCTTGCGGTTGCGAAACGTGCCAGTTTAACGGACGCCACACAGACACACACACATCCGGACGCCACTCAGTATACATATGACTAGCTCCGCTGACCTTTGGTCAGCTGAGCTAAAAAGTCCAGTTCTGCGACCGTGTCATACAGACTTCAAACTTGCAGGGATAATACATCATAGGGTGGAGACATCACTTTTGCGTAACATGGAATAGGGAATTGCATGGTTATGACCTAATTAAATTAAACAATGGATTTTTCAGCTGCAGAAAAATCACTGAAAATGATGTTATATTTCGGCAAGAATGGGTAGGCAGTTTAAGCAGGGCTTATCTTTGGATTAAAACCCTAAAAAAATATTTTATTTCATTTTATTTTTATGAAAAAAGGCTTTGAAGAAGACACCACTTTGGGTGTAAACCATGGATAGAAGAGCCAAATATTCTTGCCATGTAATCAGCAGACCTCACAGCACCAAACAATAACCGTGGTTACACTACATAAAATCCCCGGGTTTTTTGCACTCACACCTATGAATTGCCGGGCTTCAAGAAGCCCGTGTCTGAAAAACACGGGTTTTTGAGACACGGCAATCTTGCCGTGCTTTTCGAAGTCCCCGTGTTTTCGTTAGTTCTTCGCACGGCGACAGATGGCGCAGCCATTAAATGACGTCGTTTTCGCGCCTCCGACAATGTGTGCCAATTCAGGAATGACCGAAGAGTCAATGTTTGCAGCGCAACTGTCGCCGGGCTACTTAACTACAATGTAGTAGTGTGACCTCTCGCCGGGATTTTCGTACACACGTGTTTGACACGGGTCTGGAAAAACACGGGCATTTTTATTTAGTGTAATTACGGCTAATGTGGGTCAGGCCTAGGGAAAGGAACAGGTCCATTCAATTGGTAGTCAATTACTTATCATGAGTGGCCTGTGACCAGAGGTGTTTGCAATCAGGGCTACTAGGGCCGTTTAGACGACATGCAAAAATGCACATGCGATCCGATCGCATCCGATTCTGGTTCAAAACTCTTGTGTGTCAACGCTACCCAATGCGGTCCAATGTGGATTGAAAATGGTCCCGAATCCACATAGGATCGCATTGGACCACATACGAACACATTCAAATCTCGTCTAAACGCAAATAAGACCCGATCCGGGTCGATCGGATCCAATCGGATTGAATCTGAATGTGGTTTTTTGGCTTGTCGTCTAAACGGCCCTATTGTCACCTTTTCATTCATTAGGGCCGTTTAGACGACAAGCCAAAAAACCACATTCAGATTCGATCCGATTGGATCCGATCGACCGTAATCGGGTCTCATTTGCGTTTAGACGAGATTTGAATGTGGTCGTATATGTGGTCCAGTGCAGTCCAAAATCCACATTGGGTAGCGTTTACACGCAAGAGTTTTGAACCACAATCGGATTCGATCGGATCGCAGGTGGATTTTTGCCTATCGTCTAAACGGCCCTATTGATTCGCTGTCAGTAAGGGCACGGAGAATCTAAAATACTAAAGTGCTTTCCAGAATGTCCAGTCATATTTGCACTCATTTTACCTTGCAATGGAACCTAACCACAAACCACAAATGGGCCAGTTAAGTGTGCATGATTGCATGATTATCTTGAATCAGAGTAATAGACCTGAACAAGGTCCTATTAGAAGTCGGTCAGCCGTTTATTGGCATGCACGCGTAACTGGTCAATTTGTGGTTTGTGGTTAGGTTCCATTGTAAGGTCAAATGAGTGCAAAAATGACTGGACATTCTGAAAAGCACTATACCTCCATGGTAACTTTATTCAATGCAATAATCAAAAGAAATAAATTGTTTGGGCCTAGCCTGCTCTCACCTAGTCTGAAAGGAAAGGACTGGCAAAGATTATGCAATCCCACCCCCATGGATGGTCAATAAAGCCCTGATCACTATCTATTAAACTCGTCATCATAAGGTCAATTCAGAAATGGATAAGCCTGGTTACTGGAGTGTTTTTCTATTCATTGTTGTTAATTCCTACTGTTATTCATATTCCCTCTTACGTTTTTTACGTTTTTTTTTTTGATTTTTCTCCTTCCAGCCCCTTTGAAATGAAATGGTCCATGGACCATGTGCTCACCTGGTGAATGTATTCAGTTGAATATTTCGACATTATTCCTTTTACGGTGGGGGAAGAACACCCTCAGAACAGCAGTTCCTCGCAAATAGTATTGAATCACGTTGCCTGACAACTGGTCACCTGACCAGCACGGCAACTCTATCGAACATCTCGCAACACGGCGGATGATTCATTTGACCGACGGCTTTCAGCGAGTAAACATCTCCCATTCAACATAATAGGCTGCATTTCGAAGGAAATAACAGCATCCTATGTATAGCATACGACATTATTCACCCCAAATTCCATCGAATCCAAGCCGAAATGATGAAATAGTGCCCAAGCGAGAGTTTTCGCTCTCCTCATAAGCAACAGACAGTCACAAATACATGAAAATTATTAATTTCCGCGGTTATCGCCTCTTTGATTTTTATTTTCTCACCAAAAGAAGTTCGAACTGCCTAGCTCTTTCATATGAATATCGTGTCTGAAAGTTTTACACTACGCGGTTTTGTGCAACTATCTATACTACTAAAAGAACAAACTTCCACGGAAATAAAGACAACTGCCGAATATTGTGCCTTTCAACCTTCACACATCTCTCAAGTACAGTCTTGGGTACAAAACCTCCCCTTCTCAATGTAAACTTTTGCCGAGAAAGTGAACTTTGAAGCATTTTTCTCCACGATAAAATTGTAAACATACGAGCCGAAGTCCTACGGAAATTGCCGATCATTTCCGACGCTTCCCCGAAGAAAATGAGACTAAAACTCGACAGGAGAGCACAGCGGTTCTCACGGAAGGGGTGGCGAGGTTGTGTTGTTCTTTCCGTCAGGCTGTGCTGGCGTTCTTCGTTAGGCCTATGGCGAATGACACTTTATTCGACATGTTCGAACGCAAGGTATGCGAACATTTATCGTCGAAAATAACCGTGAAAACGCTGTGCAAAACGAAATATAAGTTGCAATAACCGATAGGCCTATCTGACCATCCAATTTCATGGTCTATGTGCATGATTTGTGATGTGCCAGGCCCGGTACGGTAGATGGTCAGTGATGGTAGGTAGCCCTACTCACGTGTGCCAACCAATGCATATTTATGGTTCCCGATCAATCAGATCGGGAACCATATTGTTTTTGGTCATGGTGTGTGTGTGTGGGTGTGTGTGTGTGTGTCTGTGTATCTGTGTGTCCGGTCTGTCACACCTTCATATCTCATCTCCTTGAACAGCTACAGCCTTGGCAAACAGATCCTACCCCTAGGTTTGTCAACCTGGGCAATCCAATGAGCCAATAATTTTCAATCTCAGATGTCTCCATCATGATGTAATCAACATATCGGACTAGATATTTTGTCTGTCACGCTTTTATCTGATGGCATAACTCGGCTCCTTCAACACCTACAGCAATGGGAATAAGTTCTACCCTTAGGTTGTCATACCTTAGGAATTGAATGGGCTGATTACTTTTGATGTGAGATGTTGGCATCATGGTGATATCGATATCACGAATTTGATATTTTCAGATAACTTGCCATACTGTCAACTGAACAACATGAAACAAGTCTTAGTTCATGCCTACTTATCCAAGGACTGGACTATGTTGAAATTCTCAGCCTCAAGTGTCCGGGTGTTCGAAATATCATGCGATTTTGATATATCAAACTTGATAATTTGAAATATCTCTGCCTGTGGTAAAGGTAGAGGCATGATATCACCCATACTTAGGTTATTGATGATGCCCATTTCGATTATGCAATGACCTTGATGATCATAGGTCAAGGTCAAGGTCAGAGGTCAAGGTCGAACTTGAAAATTTGAAATATCTCTGCCTGTGGTAGTGATAGAGACATGATATCACCCACACTTTAGGTTATTGAGGATGCACATTTCGATTATGCAATGACCTTGATTGTCAGAGGTCAAGGTCAAGGTCAAACATGAAAAATTGTAATTTCTCTGCCTGTGGTCGAGATAGAGACATGATATCCCCCATAGTTAGGTTATTGAGGATGCCCATTTCGATTATGTAATGACAATGATGATCAGAGGTCAAGGTCAAGGTCAAACTTGATAATTCGAAATTTCTCGGCCTTTCGTAAAGGTAGAGGCATGATATCACCCATACCTAGGTTATTGAGGATGCCCATTTCGATTATGCAATGACCTTGATGATCAGAGGTCAAGGTCATACTTTGAAAATTTTATATATCTCTGCCTATGGCAGAGGTGGATGCATGATATCACCCACTATATTAGGTTACTGAGGATGCCCATTTTGATTATGCAATGGCCTTGATGATCAGAGGTCAAGGTCAAGGTGAAACCTGATGATTTGATTTGAGCACATCAAAATGGCTGCCAGCAGGCTGCCTGTAAGGTCCTCTTAACAAGCGGGAACCATCAGACATTTACAATGTCATCTTGTTCTCACAGTTGCCTCTGGAATGGCTGCCCATCGAAATGAACAACGACAGCAAGCAAAACAAAATCACGTTGGTATTGCGTTAAAGTTGCCCTTCCACAGCTTATTGGCCATTCCTATAAAATAATCTAGTCGATAGAGTTGCCGTGCTGGTCAGGTGACCAGTTGTCAGGCAACGTGATTCAATACTATTTGCGAGGAACTGCTGTTCCGAGGGTGTTCTTCCCCCACCGTAAAAGGAATAATGTCGAAATATTCAACTGAATACATTCACCCAGGTGAGCACATGGTCTAATGGACCATTTCATTCCAAAACCAGAGACGAGAATTGTTCAAAACACCGTCTGTTCCAAACATGATTCACTTTAGTTATATTGTAAATGTTAAATCTATAACAATATTGCAGAGTACATGTATATGTATGTCATGATTTTGAAATACAATTATGAAAATGTTTTAAATGTTTTAAAGCTCCTCTCAGGTTGGCAACCACCATGATTCTGTATATTTGTAAATGTGTTTTATTCTCTTATACATGTACCTGTAACAGTTTTGAAGAGTAATATAATTCGTAACTAATTCGTTATTCGTAATTTTCGCGAGACTCGGACATTCCCAAACGCCGGCGGCCTGCCAATACGGAATTTCTGCGACGTACACGTAGGCCTACGCCGGCAGTACTCTAATGGTTAAACCGTTTGGCTTGATATTTGTTTATTTTCTGACTAATCTTGACTTTTAATCCTTGGTCCAATGTACCCCACGTGGAGGTCCAACCTACCCACACCTCGTGGCACGTTGGACCATTTAACAACTTATTTTTAAACTTAATTTTCCCCACTACTGTTTAATCTAGCTGGACTTGGTTCTGCATAAGAGTACCCGTAAATGTTGCTCGGACAGCCCCGCTCTCCCCTACGCCGGCAGCACTCTAAAGGTTAAACCGTTTGGCTCGAGAGCAGCAGAATAAACGCATGTGTGATCATATCCATGACATCACTAAAGTTGGCGTCATCTTTCGATTCCTTCGTCCCGTAACACTAGCCTCAAGCCGTAACACTAGTCTCAAGAATACACAGCTGATCATGAAAAGGCGGTACCTAATTTCTTCATTATTTTATTACTGATCAACACGGCACCCATGAAAGTTAGGTCCTAAACCTTGGAACGTTCCAAAATAATGAAAACATGAAAGCAGCCACGAAACCACCCAAAATATCCTTATTCTTAATGATAATGTGTCATGACTCCATTGTTTACATTCAATGTTTGTAAACATGGATGTTTACATTATGTTATTTTGCACCTTTGGGACATACTAAACCACCAAATTGGTTACTTCTCTTATCAAAAGAATTTCTAGAGGGGCATGCCACCAAAACAATGCCCATCAGACAAACAAACACTGGACACAAACAAACATGTAATGGTCCATGGACCATGTGCTCACACGTTTGGACATAAGTGTAATGACAGACAGAGGTACATGTACATGTCAGTTATGAGCAATCTGGGTCAAGTCATTCCCAAGTTGCAGGACTTCAGTGATTTTGGGGATATGCCATATGGTGGCCATATTGGATGTCCGATCAGGCCAAAACTTCACAAGCACATAAAGGTCATCTAGAGGGAGCCACATAGCACATTTGAGCGTTCTGGGTCAAGTCGTTCCTGAGTTTTAGCACATTTGATGATTTTCGGGTTACGCCACCTGGCGGCCATATTGGCAGTTTAATCAGGCCGAAATTTGACGTGCTTGTAAAGGTCATCTAGAGTTATAGCACTTGGATGATTTTCAGGTTACGCCACCTGGTGGTCATATTGGATATCCGATCGGGCCGAAACTCCGAATTTTTGAAAGTGCCCCTCTAATACACGTTATGCAAGATATGAAGACGCTCGGTGAAATAATGAAGAACTGTGGCAGGTTCGTCACTTTTGTAGAACTTTGACCTCTGTGACCTGGAAAAGTAGGTCAAATCAAAAACCCGTCATATATGTTATGTATCCTAATTAGATGATCCAGTCGTTAGTTCAGGAGGTATTGCACTTTTTGTGTTTTTGGTTTTGGCCACCTGGAGGCCAAGACAAGAATCGAATCGGACCGAAACATGGTGTCATAGGTCATCTGACTTAGGGGTATATATGTACCAAGTTTCAGATCAATAGCTCCAGCGGTTACGAAACGTGCCCTGCTAACGGACGACAACGACGGACGCTGCACCACGACAAAAGCTCACGGGTGAGCTAAAAATGTAAATAAACGATGATTTTTGTGGCCCGCGAAAATATCCGTGATACATTATCTTTAAATCATATGACATTCGCTATTTTCCCAATATCGTACCTCAAGTAAGTTTCCGTGAATAAGACTGGCGAAGAGCGGTCAACATTTCGGCATGTTCTCCCGGAAATTACTTTGGTTGTTATGTTTTCCCGCAAAATGCTTCTAGTCCAGGAGCTAGCAGAGATTTAAATTACATCCCAAGTACAAAAACTTTTTTTGGTTTGTGGGTTAGGCTCTACCCCTCTGACCACAAAAACCCAATTCTTAAGTTCCGCAAATGATGCGTTTAGAAGATACAGCCGTTTGAATTTTGGGTACTGGCTTTATCACTACGTTTTTTTCATTAGAATGCTCTCCCTGTGCTTAGGCCGTTTAGGCCAGCCCCTTTTACGGGAAGGCGTACGATTGGCTGCCTGCTGTTAGTGGGCAGGTAACACCATTTCAATGCACGACAGAACGATTGGCTGTCCGATTGACACGGCTTAACCTCATTCCAAGAAATGCGGGACTGAATGTCCTTTGTATTTTAGCTCGGTCCGTCAGCGACCTGATGGGCAGATTGCCATTCCTCGTTATGTTTGTCGTGGATTAAAGTGCACCATAAATGGCATCATGTCAACATATGGGCCAAGACGGTGTTTACGCGAAGAATTAGTGCACGGCACAAGAATCTTTCTTTAGTGGATCTTTTCCCATCCTATAAACCCAAATTGGCGGGAGCAAAAATATGAAAAGGTTGCTTTTCAGGCCCAAAAGACCTACAATTATGTAAACCATATATAATCCATTAAAAGTAGGCCTGTGGGTAAGGGAAGAGCCCATGTGAAAGGATTCATATTCCCCGGAGAAAAGATGTGTTGTGGGGTACGCGAATTCTCCTATCCGATAGTATGAGACTCCTTGCAATAGCCACACATCAGACAATGAGTGTTGTTGGCGCATTGCGCTGTACTATGCAAATACCCTGTCGTCCAATTCAGTGGCGCACAAGGGATGAGTGAATGAGCGCATATCCTTTTGTCACCTTAATAATAGCCTAGCGCACATCGACCTTGCGACTGGAAGCAACTGAACGCAACAGTCGCTATCGATGTGAGCGGAACGCGCACATCGATTACAACTGGTCATTGCGGCAACAAGTGGCACAATCCAGTCTTTAATCTGGAGCGCGCACATCGAACAGGCAACTGAACTGAATGCTACACGGAAATCGTCGATGTCTTCCAAGCGGACCACTCGGGATTCCGTCACATGACTAGGTGTGCTCCACAAACAAAGGAAATTCATTGCCAGACCGCGCACATCGACAGCGACTGAAGAGAACTAGAAGCAACTGTCGGCAACAAGTAGAACATGAGCAACTGGCTGGAACTAGCGGCAACGGTCGGCAATAGCGTTGCCGGGGCGCGCACATCGACCTGTTTGAGCATCTGATCAGTTTCTGCTGTTTCCAGCCAGTCGCTCACCGCTGCCGGAAACGCCATTGCCGGTAGTTGCTTCCAGTCGCAAGGTCGATGTGCGCTAGGCTTAGGCACAAGAAGCGCAGTCCTAATCAAGTAAAGAGCATAAGAATTGAATGGTGGCGCATAAGCCTTTTGTCATTTAACGTATTAGGTATCTTGCAGCTAACCGACGGAACGGACGAAACGGTGACTTATAATAAATTACCGGTACCAGCCCCTTTTCGACACGATTGGCTGTCCAGGCGAACGCTCCTGTAACATGTGTTATGACCAACAAAGTGGGCGAAACCATTTGTTTGATACCCCATTATTACATACTAGGGAAGGCGAATAGTCTTGTCGACAGGCATCAACCGTCGTGCTTTGCGCGCCCCCGTGTGACAAATTAAGAAATGATGTTTGTTTTGGAGCGGCATACATGCAGCTTGGCAAAAATCGATACTCATGAAACAAAAGTTGCAATATTAAGAAAGTTTCAAAATTTTACTCAATTAATTCCCTCCGCACAAAATCTCTTATTCTGCGACGAAGTGCTTCATCAGTGTGGCCATCATAAGTATCTCGCAATATCTGGGCAGGCAAGTCTCCTCGGACATGCGCAAGGACGCGATTGTAATTATTCCGGTGAATGTGCCAGGCATCTTTTTCAGGCTGTGTCATTGGCCGTATTACTCTTCTCTCAGCCGTTTTGATGATGCAGCAAACACATGAATACAATCTACATACGCTGACAATGGTCACAAAACATGTGACGTAATCTCCCTGGCACCCCTATCGAGCTGATTGAGTAGCGCCATGCATGAATTAGATCTTGGCCAATAGACTGACAGACCTTATTACATTATGCCGAAGGCGTGGTGACGAAAATCATTCTCCAAGCGTGGGGTAGATTGGCGGTAGGGGCATTCATAGTGTAAGACTGTAGTATGGAGACATTTCGTTGGAGAATATCGTACTATACGTCGCCGCATAAGTAATTTTCGTCCGTTACGTCGCTTAGCTGCAAGATACCTATTAGGGCATTGTGAGCGTTAATAAGCACATAGCGCGGAGCACTTCTGAATGCGCTTTGAACTGGGTTTAAGGGGGCGGTAGTGGAAACCTACAGCGCCGTCAATAGTGCGGTGGTCGAATGTTGAACCGTTTTATTTATGAATAGCCATGTATTGTTAATAAAATTAAGCGTCAAGGACAAGCTGATCATGGTTCGTTGCCAAAACCAACACTGTTTCAAAAATATTGTCCAGCACAATGCTTTTATACACCCGGTGCGTCCGTGCGCATAGGCCTATTTTAATGACAATAAGGAGGTTACTTTAATAGCCCGCGTATTTCGAAAAGCGTAGGCGTGTTTAGGCCAAAATATGACAATTTTGGGAAGACTTTTCTCGTCCATCAGGCATCGCACTTCAGTGGTTTCTTTTCATTTGGCAGCAGTATATTTGTGCGCAGGGCGCGACGTTGAGATTTTTTCACTATTCAAGAGGATTCGGGAGATATTCAAAAAGTTCATTTTTGACCAATTTTTGGCACAAATTACATAATTATCATTACTAAGAATTAGAATTTGCAAATTAACTCAACGTCGTACCCTGCACATGGGTATTCCCCAACATTTGGTGATAAAACGCCAGCTCCCAGTCGCCTTGTTGCCGAGAAATCTATGACGAAAAAGTCAAATGGGGGGTCTCATTGTTTGCTTAATTAGGTGACTAATGAAAGATGAAAGCACATCGTTTTCAATTCAAATGTGTAGAACAAGTGTAGCAATTTCATAGAAATACATGAAATCTATGCTACCTTTTTGCTTGAAGAAAATATGAATTGTTTTCAGTCGCCATTTGCAGTGCGCTTCCTTATGGCTACCGCCCCCTTAATAATGTATAATCCCTCCAGTTGACGAAAGCTGTACTTTAGTGAGCGGAGGACAATGGACGAACACCTCGATCGTAAAACACAACATTGCGCCAGGCATGCCAGGAGAGCAGCGCCAAACCCAAGTGGCCTCGGTGACGTGTAACCCGCCGCCACCTGTCAATCAGGTGAATAATATGAATGGAAAAAGGCATTGACTGCTCATTGTATGCGCCAATATGAACAAAACCTACTGGACCAAAATCAGAGCATTGTACAGGGGCTCGGAAAGTGGTGTACAGTGGTGTACACAAACCAAAAAATGTTTTTGTACTTGAGATGTAATTTAAATATCTGTTAGCTCCAGCATTATTCCGTTGAAACGGCCCCACGTCTGCCATTTTGTTTCTCGCTTCAACTGAGACGGCAGTTTTGCAATCCAAATCGCCAAAATACCAGTCAATATTGTCAGCTTTTGTGGTCATCGATAGCATGGGTCAACTGTTAACATTTTGCTTAATCGCCCAAATTTATCGCATGTTAAGCTCACAATTTCAAAATGAGCAAGCGAACAGCGCCGATCTGCGTAGGATAGGCTACGTTTGTTCAGTGTCGTGGGTTCATCTACATGTACGTCCGCCTAGATATCACATCAGCCGTGATGCGGCGCACTGCGGATCTGAGTGACGATAAACGCCACGAAAAATTATTTGATGACTTTCGGCACAATATAAAAAATGGTGCGCGTCGTGTCGGGCACGAGAGCGAAATGTCATCCATCGAACACGCCATCGTCAAATGAGAAAGCCACGTGTTGCAAATTAACTAAGTGTTTCACTTGACGACAACTTCCAAATGATCGAAAAAGAGAAAGTGAAAAGAGGAGATGGAAGGAGTGAAAGTTAACATGCAGGAGGCTGTCTCATATGGTTAGGGTTGACAACCATTCCAGAAGAATTCAGTCAAAGTGCACAAGCATCCGCTGTGGAACTTAACAAACCAACAGAAACAAGCTCTACCCTTAGGTTTTCATACCCTAGGAATCGAATGAGCTGATTACTTTTGATCTGAGATGTTGGGGGCATAGTAATATCGATATCACAAAGTTGATATTTTGAGACAACTTGACACATTCCCAATTGATCAACATGAAACATGCCTGCTTATCCAATGACAGGACTATGTTAAAATTCTCAGCCTCGCGTGTCCGGGTGATTCATGAGATTTTGATATATCAAACTTGGTAATTTGAAATTTCTCTGCCTGTGGTAGAGGTAGAGACATGATATCCCCCACACTTATGTTATTGAGGGTGCCCATTTCGATTACGAAATGATCTAGATGATCAGATGTCAAGGTAAAGGACAGACATGATAATTTGGAATATCTCTGCCTGTGATAGAGGTAGCGGCATGATATCATCCACACTTAGGGTATTGCCCATTTCGATTATGCAATGACACTGATGATCAGAGATCGTCATGATTATCACAGGTCACTATCAAGGTCAAACTTGATAATTTATCAAGAGGTCATTATCAAGGTCAAATGTGATAATTTGAAATATCTGCCTGTGTAGAGGAAGACGGATGCTATCACCCATACTTACGTTATTGAGGATGCCCATTTCAGTAAGGCAATAACCTTGATGATCAGGATCATGGTGTGACATATGACAATTTCCATTCTTATCCAATGAACCTACGGGAACCATATGATTTTCAATGTCCCCTTGTTCCGGTTTTATAATGCTGACGAATGGCATACTCTTTCATTTATATCACCAGTTCCGATTTCATTACCAACTTTCGCAGTTCGGCTGGCCGCAGCTAGGGGTGCTCGCATTCAAGATTGCTGCCCCCACGGAAACCTCAATCATTCCTAGGCCTGTCAGATTTGAATGGAATGCTGTCGTAAAGATTATGACCAATATCAGTTACAACGTGCATAATCAACCACGACATATGGGTAGGCCGAAGTGATCAGTGGGACGTCAAATTCAAGTATTCCGTTTTATGACCTTACGCAACACCAACACACCACTGATCACTGATATCGATCATAATCTTTACCACAACATTACATTCAGATCTGACAGGCCTAGATGTGCTGTTCTGTTCTCCTCCCACTTAAATAGGGGTCCAGAAACGAAGAAAATCACACATTTTATGCAAATATTTCAGCAAAACCGATATGTTTAGCAATGATTTTTCGATGAATGATAAATAATACCATTACTCTCCCAGTACAACAAACATTAGGGAATAATTTCGCTGTTTTTATGCTGATTTCGGACATTTGGAAATGCCCTTTGTTTTCCTGATTAATGAAGCTGATGTCGCATTTTTCTTTCATGATTATGTAGTTCACATTATAAATTATTATACCTGAAGTTATCATGACAATCAAGCAACTGCAACATAATGAAAAATTAGTTGGGAAAATGGTTCCGAAAGTGAGCAGCCCCTTTGGTTGAATGGACCATATTTCAACCAAAAAATGGAAGTGGATGGATGTTTTGAAAAAGAATACTTTTCTATAGGATTCTATTGACCATCACCTCTAGTTTAACAAGCCAGGTGAAATTGAACAATTCCGCCTCATACTTCTTGTCAAATTGCATTAGAAAATCATGTATTTCAGCATTCTTCACATTTCTAATGGCTTCATAATAACACTGGACTACTCATTTTCAACAGCAAAAAGGAAGCGTATGAACTATTTCCTTTTGGTTTAAAATTGATATGTCTGCCTTTGTAGACACCTGCCGTTACTTATGTGACCACAGGAAGGGTTTTTCCTTTGCCGCCTGTACATTGACTGTACATACGCTGGCCATGGCCGTAGTGTCATGGCCGCGCCTGCGCAGTGTCGATGGTAGCGAAAGTTGGTAATGATTTCAGTTGATTGTGATAAATTTCGGGTAGTTTCATCATTTTGGAATGTTCCAAGTTTTAGAACCTACCACCATGAAAGACGTTATCAAATCAAAATATTTTCTAATTCTCATAACTTTTACTCACTTTATTTTTCAACTATTATATGAATCATGTGACCATTTATTAACTGCATCATCATCAAAGATTTTGTAGCGTCTCAGAGGTCATCTTACCTTCCCTCGCACGAGCTTCCTCCAAAGCTTTCCTCTCATCTCTTATCGCTTCCATTGATGCTTTTTGTATCTCAGCCTGTCTTATCAGCCCCTCTTGAACGAAACGCTGATGTTCTCTGTCTCTAGCGTCACGAGCTTCTTCGTTTTTTTCCACCATTTGTCTCAAATTCCTGTCAAAATCATCTCGTACTTCCTTCATCATTCTCTCCTGGCTCCTTTGGGTGTCCTCTAGCTGGCGTCGTAGTTGTCTAGCATTTTCCTCTTGCACTTTGCGAGCTTGTTCTTCTCTGAGACGCTTCTCTTCAAGTTCGGCAACTTGCTTCTCTTTTTCGGTCATAGCCTAAAGCAGTATAATAATAGATCTGTGAAATTGACTTGAGAGTCAATCTGAACACCACCTCTGTGAACTGGTGCTATGACAGAGCTAAGTGCAAGGGGTTGGTTGAAATGAAGAAAAAAAGAGATGAGATACCGGTATTGGAAAAATGAGCTCTGTAATTTTATTGATTGCATTATTGATTGGGCAACCCAGCACTCAGTGGGTGGTTACAGATAACTGAAGGTTGCACGTCCTTGCATTATCACAGTGATCGATGTGACGTTGAATCTCACTGCTCACGTTCAAGTGGTTGCAGTGCCTAGATGCATCATCGAGCGCTATATCACAGGATGCACTGGACAGGTGGCGGCTGAAAAAATATGTATACAATACAACAGTTAAGTGACATGATCGAGTGACAGTGTAAGGCTTAGCTAGCTTGCTTATTGTACATACACACCATGAACACGATCATGATGTAAATGCACTCATGCACACACAAAGCACGTCAAATTCACCGGGCAAACCGAATCCGATGATGATTTTACGAATCAAAGTCGGTATAGGCTCTATAATGGACACTAGGTGGTTTTCCATCATTTTGAATAATATGACGCAAATTCAAGCACACTGTGTTTTTTTTTCGGACACAGAAGTTGCGATGTTTTGCAACTCACCTCATGCAGGCACTAGCCCTAGCGGTGCGATCGGGAAGTACTCTACAACGATTCGATGAGACGACGCTGGCATACTTCCCCTACAGCCAAAGCCGGTCTACCATCGTCGTGCAGCGGAGGGGTGACGCTGCTAGCATGGCTATACTCCTCGCAGCCGTGAATTTATTGCAGAGTTTGCGGTGTGCAATGCGATATAACAGCAAATATATCAACAACACCTTATTCCTTTTGGATGAAGCCAGGAATCGAACGTGATTTATATTTTGTATTCATCTACAAATCCTGAAAGTTCGTGGTGATATAGCTTAATTCTTGAATCAGATCCATCTGAAACCTTGTTGATGGAGAGAGATTCAGAGAAGATCAGCAAAACCAATGAAGACCGCCCAACCTCTGTGGGGAATTCCTAATGCATTGAATACCGATTTCAAATCCAGGGTTATCGGAACCAGGGAGCAGTTTATATTTTGGGATAGGAGTTGGGATGACCGCAGTTTGAATATGTAGACGAAAGGCGTTTTGCAAAAATAAAAAGGTTCATTGTAGAAACAGAACACCGAGATGCTGTAGGTGGGCACATTGATTGCATCGATGCAGATGAACGTATCAGTGAGAGGGTGCATTGTGCATGAAGCCAATGCACCCTCTCACGAAATGAGGGTGCTTGTGAAATTTGAAGTGAAATACTGAGCAGCAGGTTTGAAGATGTCAAAGGGAGTGTTGTGTTACCACAGGAGGCTGTCCAGAAATGTTTGTGCTCAGAACGTTTTTATTGATCACCCTGTAGTGTATATCCACACTACCGCTATATCCACACTAGCACATCCGAGGATCCACACTGCCGAAGATGTCCGAGTTGTTCCGATCCTATATCATGCAAGCCATGTGGAGTGCACAGAATGATCATACGTCATCAAAACCATTGTGCACGATGACGTGTCGACCTAATTTCGGAAACATATACATAGATGCTTTAGATGTGACCTAGCGGACCTGACCTACTTTAACTAAAAGATCAATTTCCTTCAAAGTCGACATTCCTTCCGGCAAAAAAATGCATAGTACCACTTGCCATGCAACCTATTCAGTTACGGGTATCGCAGCTGTCAAACTGGTCCCCATCATAGTGAACGGACATCGGTAAATCACCTACACCAAATCGAAGTGTAAAACATTGCAATCGTGATCCGTAAAAGCCATCGCCGTGTTGTGCTGCCGCCTTTCGGCGGTTCCGGTATCAGTGCGTCTAGGAACTTACAGTGGTTTTATATGCAGAGCGCAAGGTGCGACCTTACTCGTTGTGAGGCGAACAGGAGGTGTCAGTCAGCTGACCAACTGGTCTCACAACGGCCCAATTCATTGCCTAACACACCCATTCATGTTTAATTTCCAATTGCAGCAATTTTGAAATTTCTTTGGAGAGCATGAAAATGCCTTTGAGCTGAGTGAGGCACAATGTGTTAATGTCGTCTAAACCAGTGTGCCCAGGTTACAGGGTTAGGATGGTTAGCGGTGACGGTTAGGGTCAGGACTAGGTTTAGGATTAGGGTAGGGGTCAGTGACAAGGGTTGCGGGTCAGGGTTGGGGTTAGGGTTAGGGGTTTGAGCTAGGAATTAGCGCGCAGGATCAGGACTGGACGACATTCACCCATTCAGCCTGAGTGAGTCTGATTGCATATACGAAATTGAACAATTATGGTACCGGTATCCGTTTAGAACATGAGTCAGAGAGCATTCTTGTCAGTCTTGATTTCATGCATGTCGCAATAAATTCAACTTCTGAAATTGTATTTAACTTTGTTGTAATTGTTCATTTTGTCCTCAACATTCAACATAGAAACAACTTGTGATATTCAGGGTCGGAATGCATATCACCTTGGCTCAAGTCTAGGTATGAATTAGTGGCTAAAACTATGGAAAGAACCCTTAGGTTACCCATCACTTCCCAAAGTTTTAGCTGCTGATTTACTCCAGATAACTTCATGATTGAACTCTTGCATGTGGGAAGAAGTCTGTATTGCATGGGACTGGATCTTCAAGGTCATGATGATGATGATGATGATAAAAGGGAGAAAAATTTTTAAGGTGCAACTAGAAAGTTAAATTCGCTCAATAAGCGAACTTGATTACCTCCACGCAGATATGCCAGCTAGAGATAACATGTTTCCCCATCCTTGGGACTTGGTGTGTCAAGTTCAATGATAATCCTGGCATGCCTGGGGCCGAACACGCTGAGGCTGAAGTTAAGCCGCCGCCCGTCGTCGGAAACAGAGGCGAGCACCTACATGCATGCCGCCATGCATGTCGAGCTGACCTGAACTACAGTCTGTGTTTACACTATTTTGATCGCTGATTAGCTGTTCCTGAAACATGTGTCCGGGATAATTTATGCGATGACGTCAGCCAGAAAAATAGGTAGGCGTGAATCAGTAGAAACATAAAGGAATCAACCATAAAGGTTCAACTGACAAATTTAGCATTTTATAAATGTGGACAATATGCCTTTAAAACCCAACAGACTTGCATTCTGACGTTTCCATGTGATACGCAAGACCCTTCTGCACATTCACTGCAAATTTTGTTGAATTCCGACTAGTTGATCTTATGATACAAAAGGTCTGAATTAATGAGAACCCCACGAACGATGTGTGTTCAGGGTCATCGGTGTACATTTGAATAGGCTGACGTACATTTGTACATGGAACACTAATTGTGCTGAAAATAGCTCAGTTATCGTCAGAAATGGAATTCAAAGCATCATGTTGGCAGGTTCATGTACCTCTTCACCACAAAAAAAGTTGAAGCTCGTGCCTATTACGTAAAGCCAAAATTCAGGCAGTGAGAGACATCTGGTGGCAACAAAGGAAGTGTCTCCCTCAGTAAGCTCATCGTTCGCAGTTAAACCTTTATGGTTGATTCCTTTATGGTAGAAACCAAAATGGCGCCCAGGACAGAACGAGGAATCGACCAACAGAAATCACAGGGCCTAAATCGGAATACCGGCATTTTTCCAACGAAGGCGGGCACTTAGTAGCTAGCGAGATGGCCGTACCCTACGCTGCAGCAGTCGTTTTGGGCGTAGGCCTAGTATTTTACTGTGTTTAACAGCCATTCATCTGACCCGGGACGCACGCCAGTCTCCTAACAAATAGTGTGATCAACATCGTGAAAAGGGGATGAGCCCCTAAGAGACCAACCTGCAGAAAGTGTGTACGGTATCTCAGAGATGGTGACTTCGATTAGCTTCAAATTCGCAAATATTATATCTCATGTGAAGTGATTGATAACAGCAATAAGAAAAATTATTTTGGTCAACTGTTACCCATTAATTTGAAACAATGGTTTTTTTAGATGGCTAGAAATGGTGGAAAAAATAGGGTTCATTGTCTGTGTTTTCACAGAATTAAAAGTTTGTATTTGACATGAGCCGAGGCCACCATGACATGCAGGAATGGTGATTCATGAATCATAGGGGAATAAATGTGACAATATTGGTCAGTTTGAGCTGGACATGAGGACATCTCCATTGACCATGGTAAGTAAAGCATTATTGTTGTGCTGAACTGTTTGTGGCTTACCACATTGGGTAGGCCTAATCAACTTGGTTGGAAGCCTAGTGAAGAGTTGTTTGAGCTCGTCCAGAGCATGAGTTCACCCAGAAATCACAGAATCTTCTTGCTTCATTTCCTGTCAATCTGGGATCAATAAATCAAAACCAAGCATTTGGGTCTTTTCTTTGAAGTGGTCTTCAAGCCACTTTGAAAACACAGACAATGAATCCTCTTTTTTCCACCATTTCTAGCCATCTAAAAAAAATCTTTGTTTCAAATTAATGGGTAACAGTTGACAAAAATAATTTTTCTTGCTGCTGTTATCAATTACTTCACATGAGATATGATATGTACGAATTTGAAGCTAATCGAAGTCACCGTCTCTGAGATACACACTTTGTGCAGGTTGGTTTCTTATAAGTGCTCATCCCCTTTCACCTAAAATGCCCCAAAACTCGGAAAGTGCCGAACAAATTCCAAAATCGCCCCACTGGTCTCTAGATAATGGTTTTCGAGGATCCGTTCACAGGGAAAAAAAATGGAGAGCTACATAGAAAGAAACCCTGAGAAATCAATATGACCTCCACACTACGACAGTGTGTGGAGGTCATAATGAGTATGGACAAGTGCTGAAAGATGAAGTATCTCCACCAGTCCCTAATTTTATTTCACTAGGAATGCCTTGTCCTATTCCTAGGCCTAGTTGGATTTACAGTACAAGCCTCGAGAGTATGTTGTTAGCAAGGACAAATTTTCATGGCTTCCCAGATGACCAACCCAGGCATGGCAGTGCCGATTGACACCAAGCCAAGATCTAGGCTATCTTATGCCTGCACACTACAAACACAGAGCTTGGCTGTGTAGCCCAGGTGGACTAGCCAGCAGGCACTGACTTGTAACAAATAATCAGTCAATAATAGTACAGTTCAAGGTTGGTTACTGCACCCTCTGGGGCTATGGGTCTAGCGCTACTGCTGCTGCCAGAGCCACACCAATCAGAAAGAAGGGCCACGCCTGCAGTCCGCAGGTTGGCTGTCTCATTTCCTTTCCTAAATCCTAAAAATAAGTTAACAACATATTAAAACGTATGCAATATATCACCAGTCGGCCTTAAATGTGACCTGACCTTTACTGACCATGAAAAAGTACAGATAACAGAAAACTTGGGGGGGGGGG
>NMRB01002056.1:117032-130068 GCA_002633025.1 Notospermus geniculatus | reverse complement strand
TTTCTAGTATCCAGGGTCTTAGGTTTCTAGTAGGGTCTTATGTTTCTAGTATCCAGGGTCTTAGGTCTTAGATCTTAGGTCTTTGCTTTCTAGACACCCTTATTCCTGGCGTGAAAATAAACCATATGATTGTGTTGGTCGCCAGACCCGACAGTAAAACTGTTACATCATCTAAATGAAGAGATACGATGGCGATAAAAGCAACGTCTTATGTGTCATTTTTCCTCTAGAAAAATGTACAGGAAATTTTTTCATGACGAACGCGGGGACGAACGTCAACACTTAAAATGACGTCATTTCGGTACAACCGCTCACAGCGCCGACCTGTCGGGATAAACCGCAGGGCGGGTTCCCCATTATTTTCATCGATGGTCATGGCAGGTATTAAGGTGGTGGAGGCCAAGGTTGAAGCTTGATACAACAGTAAATGGACAGACTCTGACCGGCGGTGTAGCAGGTGATGCAGTCCGCCAGATATAGTGGCGTAATCACACCAAGATACATCTGGAGTAATTTGGAGGCGCATTCCAAAACGACAACCCGTCCACAGCCCGCCAAAATGCGTTGCCAGATCCGCGGGGTGTGTCGTCGACGTAAATGACGAGGTATTCGTAAATAAAGGCGACTCTAAACTACTCTCCATACGTCACGACGTAATAGACGGAACAACGTCATGACGTCATGGGGTGACACCACAATGACGTCATAACTTTGCTCGCTGTGGTCGCGGCTGTTGGACATGTTGGACAAATCAATCTAAAACGAAAAAACGAATTATGCAAAACTCCCGAAAACATTATGAATATGAGAGATAGTGTGCCCGTAAATTTCTACCTGCACAACAGATTCTGGAGCGAACCAGCTCTGAAGAGATGGAACTACGAAATGGTCGGACGTCCGGGGTGGCTGGTGAAAGCCGCCCGGAAGATGATGAAAGGTAAGCAATGAAAGGTAAGAGCGCTGGTTATCTTGTGAACCATGTGAACTGAGAGCATGGAGAGGGAGCAAACTATTGACACACATGGTTGGAAAGCTGCATGGGAAGGCCTATTTATCACGTTTATGAAAAATTGTGAAACAATTACCGTAAATCAAATGTTATTTGAGGGTCCGTCGGATGGGACTATGAGCCGTGGTCCCTTGCAAGTTGCACCTGACTCGAGTGTAGGTTATGCCAGGGCAAGTAAAAGATCCCATGCAGGTGGACTGTAGCCTGCCGTGGACTCCATACCTCCGCGGCAAAACCCCCAAAGGGTTACAACGCCGGTAATGTTGATATGATTATGATGACAGCGCACATGCCCATGTTCTCTCTTCTTCAGTTCCACAACCAGAAGACGAATTAAGTCCCAAAATTTGTCCAATGGCCGCCGTTGAAAAGAAGCAAGAACAAGAAGAAACGACTCAACTGTTGTCTGGATTGTTGTTCAAATCATACATCGAAAGTGCCAAGGCTAGCGGGTGCCTTGCAGCAGGAGCGGGGAGAAATTTCCGTCCGCCGAAATCTTCTGATCAAGTCATGAATGATATCTGCCCTTTTATGAACAGGAATACGACGTCGACGGAGGGCCGGAAAAAACCATCCACTGCGGCGGAACAACTGTTGCAAGGAGGCGGGCACTTGTTCTGTCCGCCAAGTCCTGAGGAGCTCTTGGAAGCCATGATTGAGGAAAAGAACAAGCGGAAGGCAGCAGAGGGGGGCACCGGTAACGGGAAAGCTTCCAATGGTTACATAGAACCAAATGAACTTTTGAAAGCGATTATGGAGAAACAGTCCAAAGCTCTCGCCGAAAAGATACACGCGAAGACGGAGAAATCTCACAAGACGACCCAGACCAAGAGATGTCCGTTCAGCCCCGAAGCGTCGCACCGCGATGGTTCCACCTTGCGGGAGGAAACGCCAAGGTTGGACGCGATTCTCTCCGCGCATCAGTTGGAGGCGATCATGGACGAGATCCTGGCGCAGACGATACGGGAACCTCGTGAAGAAAGTGAAGAGAACGCTTGTCCGTTCCACCGCACCTTATCCGAGAACGCGCGGCGGGCAAAGAGCGATTTCGACGTATTAACCACGTCCGTGGAAGCAGACTGTGGCAAAGACGCGGTCCTTTTTATGAAATGTGTCGCATTGAGTATGGTTACAGTGATTCTGTGCGTGAGCATGACAGCTCTGGGCTTCATCTCTGGGATCATTCCTCCACTGAAGAACCCCCTCAGCCGTAACGTTCATCCAGGACAGGAGTACAGACGGCAGCCGATGCTTTTCTTTCAACAACTGACTTACGACTCTGTCGACTACTAACTGTGTCTTGGACGGTGAAATTAAAAATGGTATTGATGAAACCAAGTCTTCTGTTGATTCTTTCTGAATCCTAGCATTCCAAACAGGCCAGCCTAAAATTAGTGAGACTGGTTTCCATCTTTGCCACTGCACTTCCGTGGCGCTTTCCACCGGGACAGTAGCGTCGCGGACTGCAGCGGCAAAGACTGGACCAGTCTCCTCATTGATTAAAATGCATGTCCGGTAATGTTCCTTAAGACCTAGCGTCCACTAGGGCGCGGACAAGACGCCGAATGCAAATTTAGTGAATCCGCATTCATTCGGCAACCTCTCCGCATATTCTTGAAAGGTTCCGTTCACTGTCTTTGTCATTCCTGAACAGTTCGCGGCATTTCTGCACGTTCGGGAAAGGGTAAAACGACCAATAGGACTTGATGCGGAAGCAATGCCGAAATGACACATTTGCTTCCCGAACCCTTCCTTATGCTGTCGGCGCTCCAGTGGACGCCACCCATAAAACCTAGCGTCCACTAGGGCGCGGACAAGACGCGGAACGCAAATTTAGCAATTCCGCATTCATTCCGCAGCCTCTCCGCATATTCTTGAAAGATTCCGTTCACTGTCTTTATCATTCCTAAGCAGTTCCCGGCATTTCCGCACGTTCGGGAGAGGGCGAAATTTCCGCATCCAAATTTTGATCGAGACCAAAATTTCGACGCGGAAATGAACTTCCCGACACCTTCGGCAACTTGTCTGCATTGTCGTGCGGACATCGTCAGGACATCCCGCCTTTCTGTAACACTTCTGCAAACGCTCCTGAAAGCTTCCGCGGTGCGGGCAGCTTCGCGAAGGCAAGCAGAAGCCACGCGGACTGTTTCAGGAAAGCGCGGAGCCGATGCAGATCAAAATAAGCGAGTGCGCGAAGCCGTCAAGACATTTGCGGACAAGACACGGAAAGGTCAACAGGTTGCGGCGTGGAGGAGTTTATGGCCGGTGTAACGTTTTTCAGTGTGGCCGTTTTTACTAACTCCATGACGGCTAGCAGACATATGAGAAAAATCCAAATTCGGCGCAGAATTTATAACCTTGAATTATTTCCTCATATTGTCCGCATATCTACCCGATTGTCCTAGTCCATGATTTTACTACTCCTGATGTGATCCTAGATGTGTCCGCGCTGTCCTGCTACGATCAGCAGCATTTCGCGCCCTTCACGATTGCTTCCTGGGACACTCCCAGGTATGTCTGCAGAGATTCGTAGTAATGTCCCAGGAAACGATGATTCGCACACTTTTTTTCGCGACTGACGCGGAAAGGATGCCGAAATGGCATTATTTGCTTCCGCAACCCTTCCTAATCTTGTCGGCGCTCTAGTGGACGCCACCCATATTAACCGGTAGTTCTGCGATCTACCCACACCGAGGTGGTGCTGCGATCGCGTCACTATTTTATGAACTCCGTGATCGCAGACAGCTTTGTTTATTGTTGGAATCTGGAAAATTCCACCCACGCCAGGTGAAATCACTTCTTTCTTGGTATAAACAGAATGAGAGTCTTCACTAATAAGTAAGCAACATTGAAGATTTTATGATAAACATAATGATACACTCATAAACATGGAGATGGATCGGGGGTGAAGTGAAATTTGAATCGTGATCAACAAAACTTGGAGGAATATACTTGACAAGGGTGTATAAAAAACGAAGACCCTAAGACCTAAGACCCCAAAGACCTAAGACCCCCCCCCATCTTTAAAAAGTAAAAAACAAAGATCTAAGACCTAAGACCTAAAAAAGGAAGACCCCACCAGGTAAAAAAGGAAGACCCCGGCAAAAAATCATAGAAGATGTCGAAATATTCCCTTCAAATTTTACGGGCATCTTACACTTATCAAGGCGCCACTTTTCTGAGAAATTCATCAAAATCCAATCAGGCGTCACCCTCCTACATGGTGTAACGGAAATATGCACGTGGAAAANTATCAAGGCGCCACTTTCCTGAGAAATTCATCAAAATCCAATCAGGCGTCACCCTCCTACAGGGTGTAACGGAAATATGCACGTGGAAAATGCACAGCATTTCCATCAATCTACAAAAATTAGTCATATTCCCTTAGCAAGTGCAACCAGGACACTCTTAAGATCTCTAGGACATTACTTCGTAGCCTCACCCTACGTTTTTTTGGCAATTCATTCTGCATGTTCTTCCTCAACTGATAATATAAAGTTTCACAGAGGTAAAAAAGGAAGACCCCACCAGGTAAAAAAGGAAGACCCCGGCAAAAAATCATAGAAGATGTCGAAATTTTCCATTCCAATTTTATAGGCATCTTACACTTATAAAGGCGCCACTTTCCTGAGAAATTCATCAAAATCCAATCAGGCGTCACCCCCTACAGGGTGTAACGGAAATATGCACGTGGAAAATGTACAGCATTTCCATCAATCTACAAGAATTAGTCAAATTCAACCAGGGCACTCTTAAGAGCTCAAGGACATTACTTCGTAGCTTCGTCATACGTTTTTTTGGCAATTCATTCTGTATGTTCTTCCTCAACTGATAATATAAAGTTTCAGACAGAGGTAAAAAAGGAAGACCCCACCAGGTAAAAAAGGAAGACCCCAGCAAAAAATCATAGAAGATGTCGAAATTTTCCCTTCAAATTTTATAGGCATCTTACACTTATAAAGGCGCCACTTTCCTGAGAAATTCATCAAAATCCAATCGGGCGTCATCCTCCTACAGGGTGTAACGGAAATATGCACATGGAAAATCTACAGCATTTCCACCAATCTACAAGAATTAGTCAAATTCAACCAGGGCACTCTTAAGAGCTCAAGGACATTACTTCGTAGCTTCGTCATAGGGGCCTACGTTTTTTTGGTAATTCATTCTGATAGGTTCTTCCCCAACTGATCATATAAAGTTTCAGACACAGGTAAAAAAGGAAGACCCCACCAGGTAAAAAAGGAAGACCCCGGCAAAAAATCATAGAAGATGTCGAAATATTTCCTTCAAATTTTACGGGCATCTTACACATATCAAGGCGCCACTTTCCTGAGAAATTCATCCAAATCCAATCAGGCGTCACCCTCCTACAGGGTGTAACGGAAATATGCACGTGGAAAATGTAGAGCATTTCCATCAATCTACAAGAATTAGTCATATTCCCTTAGCAAGTGCAACCAGGATACTCTTAAGATCTCTAGGACATTACTTCGTAGCCCCACCCTACGTTTTTTGGGCAATTCATTCTGTATGTTCTTCCTCAACTTCTTCCTTTTTTACCTCTGTCTGAAGCTTTATATGATCAGTTGAGGGAGAACATACAGAATGAATTGCCAAAAAACGTAGGGTGAGGCTACCAAGTAATGTCCTAGAGATCTTAAGAGTGTCCTGGTTGCACTTGCTAAGGGACTATGACTAATTCTTGTAGATTGATGGAAATGCTGTACATTTTCCACGTGCATATTTCCGTTACACCCTGTAGGAGGGTAACGCCTGATTGGATTTTAATGAATTTCTCAGGAAAGTGGCGCCTTGATAAGTGTAGATGACCGTAAAATTTGAAGGGAAAATTTCAACATCTTCTATGATTTTTTGCCGGGGTCTTCCTTTTTACCTGGTGGGGTCTTCCTTTTTAGGTCTTAGGTCTTAGATCTTTGTTTTTTACTTTTTCAGGATGGGCGTCTTAGGTCTTTGGGGTCTTAGGTCTTAGTGTCTTCGTTTTTTATACACCCGTTTTCGCAGTACTGTTCGATATTGGCTTGGCATCCGACTTCTCGAAGGCCAATCCTGGGTGAACTGTATGAATTCGGATTTGTGTCTAATGGGTCGCCAATAACCACTTATTGGTGGTTCGTTACTGGCCCGATCTTGCAGTATGAATGACGTGTCCGGATGTGACTTGGCAAAGCAAAGCATGGACTCACTTCCTGAACACAAAACTTTACACTTTCTCTTTCGATTGCATTGACGGATCGTCAATTTTTATCACGGCCTGCATGGTTGAATCCACTAATAATGTGTGCGAGTCTCCTGAACGAAGTGGTCCCCCGTGACTCGGCCTCGGCATGGATGCCTTTGCTTTAAGCTTAAACTTCATCAGTTCCATTGATTCAACACGGCTGTTTGAGGCTTTTGAATCCTTCCATCGAAATGGTTTCATAACCTCTTTAGGTTCTTGACGATGAAGTAACCTGTCTTACGTGTTTCTTTAGGTGTTTACATCGTTATGCGCCAATGAGAACGTTACATCATTGCTTGCTCATTTGCATTTCAAGCGACAAACTTTGTACACAATGGAAATTCCATAGCTTTCTTTTGTATATCTAAGCGCACTGATATTAGAAATATCAGAAATGCGAAATTTGATTTGATGACCGCATGCTTTAGACAAAATATCAGTGCATGCTTTCCTATCTTTCTATTTGCCAAATAACCATTTGTGAGGAAGCTATTGTGGTCAAAAAAAGTTAAGTACATATCTCACCATGAAAGAATCCTCGGAGTAGAAAACGAATGATACGTACAGCATCATGGCTGAATAAGTACCAATCCACAATAACAACTTACAAACTCGATCACGTTTGTGAATTTTCTGTTTTTTGTGCGCTCATTTTGTACAGGAATTCAAGACCTGCGCCTTGTTCTTATATAAGTCTCAGAAAGTGAGGCGGTATTACTCGAACCGCGGTTAGTAGGCCTATATTGACAACAGGTTGATCAATTCACTTCGATGGAGGCCCAAACAGCTGTGTCAACGGAATTTGCGTGCCAAACAGAGGCGAGATGTCTCATGGTTTGAAGTTTTCCAGATTTGTTGGCCTGTATGCGGCAAACTGATGTGATCACATTAACTTTAATATTTGACGCTAGGACCTTAGGACCTACGAGTATTTCGTTACTAAAAGTGAGGTAGCAATCTATTTACACCAATTACTTAGCACTGACCACCGCATGCACAGCGGGGAGGATCATCTACCTGACATATATCATTAACTCGCGGCCTGGTACGGGTTTAAGAGTGTCCTCTGTCTCACCATCAGGAATTTCAGATGGTTGGTTGATGATACAGCCATAAGCGTCGATGATCCACTTTTTAGCTGGTGGGTTTGCATCATCAGTTGCACCACTTGCAACTCTTTTCAAATTGCGACCGTCAGATTTTGACCTACGATTATTCTCAGCCCTATTCACCAGCTGCCATAATAATACCAATTCGGCCGATTGTTCAGGGAAAGAATGACAGCTGGTCTTTTGATTGCTCGGCGGCGGCTGGTACTGGGATGCCAATGGTTCAGATGGTGCAGTTGAGGTGCTGTTCTCGGAAGGACTTGACACAGCTGGTTGTCCTGTCGTGCATGAAATTTAAAAAAAATTATCAATGCATAATAAATAATTCTCTGAGCCATGTTTTGAGGCTCAATTCAGTAACTGCAAATAACTCTAATTATGCTGTTTTGCATCCAAACATTTTATGCAATATTTTTATACTGATTCCAAGCATGTATCTTATGAAGGACTAATGAATAACATTCCTGCTCATTCAGCTTACATGTAGGCTTGAACTTGATAATCAGGTTAAATTAGGCTTACCTGTAACCAAAACAAACAGAGTCAATTGTCAGGCACCTGATGTAATCAGGTACACATGTAATGAAACAATGCCCATCTATGTGGCAAAATGATAGGAAAAAACCTCCATCATGTCTGCAGTCCCAGTCTTAGAACAAAATTATCCATGGAACAGCATAGGAAATAGTATGTCTAACTACATACAAACTGTCACTAATTCTCTGTTGATGGTAGACAAAAAACACTGTTTTGGCACTCTCTCTTCAGTCTGTAAAGATATTTTAATGGCCTTGCTTCAGTTACCATTGACCATTCCAAAGTATTGTATACATTCTCAGTCAAACTCACCTTCATTTTTAGCTCACTGGGGTGAGCTATTACGATGGTGCAGCGTCCGTCGTCGTCCGTCGTCGTCGTCGTCGTCCGTCGTCGTCGTTGTCCGTTAGCAGGGCACGTTTCGTAACCGCTGGAGCTATTGATCTGAAACTTTACGATATCTATCTCGATTCACCAAGCGATATTAACCCCTTCCTACCCAAGTGGTCTGATAAGAGTCACGGTCTGATAAGATTTTCGATTCACCGAGTGATATTAACCCCTTCCCACCCAATGGATGTAATAGTATATCTATCTCGATTCAATAAGCGATGTTAACCCCTTTCTACCCAAGTTTCGATTGATGAAGTGATATTAACGCCTTCCCACCCAATAGGTGTAATACGACATCTATCTCGATTCACCAAGAGATATTAACCCCTTCCTACCCAAGTGGTCTGATAAGATATCTTTTTCGATTCACGAAGTGATATTAACCCCTTTCCACTAAACTGATTTCCACCAGGAACGCTTTGCTTGCTAACCATTAAAAAGGCACACTATTCGTACTTCGTTTACCCTCTTTCAGCCTCTTGAGTTGGCAGGTCATAGTCAGCTGAGCGCAAGGCCCATGGGCCTCTTGTTCCAGGAAAGTATAAAAACACTAAAGTGTGAAGACCATTACTGTCTTGCACATCATTCTTCATTGATTGTGACATTGTCTTCATATAATAATGGTCCCCCTCCAGGATCAGGTCCATATTCATAAACATACTTAAGTCAAGCTGTGATACTTATCTTTTGTGTTAAACAAAGGATAAGTGCCACACTTAGACTTAAGTGGCTTCAAAGTCATATTCATCCCAACTGTATTGTGTTGTATTTGTCCATTGTTCCTCAATCAGGTCTTGTAGATGTGAAACCAACCAAAACACCATGGTTTTCATGGATGTAATCTGACCTATGACAGGCTAAAGAAGGCTACCAAAACAAGGTCATGTCAGGACATTCTGTGCAAAAAAACATGAATTTGAAAACATGAAAACATGAAAACACTTCACATTATAATCTTCAGCAGTGTTGCCTGAATCTCCTAGATTTTTTGCTGATCTGAACGAGTTGTAATATCAAAGATGAAAATAAAAATTTGATTTTGTAATATCCATTCTCTACTGGAGAATTGCCCAGGTATGGATAGTGATTTATCATATACCAAGGCTCCGTGAGATCCGAGCAAGTCAAACTTAAAGTGCCAATTTTTGCTGAAAAGAACTGTCCGATTTGAGCAGGACAAACCTGATGCATTACTTGTTGTCTAAAGAATGTTTTTGGCTGTTTTCATCTCAACGCGTCAACTAGTATGCAAAATATACATGAAATTGTGAAAAGGGTGTTCCGTTCAACTGAGCGGGCGATCCGGGAGGGTGAGAAATTTTTTCGGAACACACGTGTGTGTTCCGGAGTTTCCATTGTTGGCGCCGATGAACAGCAGAAATGGCCATTTCAACCGACAAAATCACATCCAAACTCGGTGCGACGAACAAGATTCATCACTTACATTTTAACTAGTGTACCTAGCAGGAAAACATGACAACTCAATGTTCATTATGTGAAATAAACAGGAAATTGCTGAGAGGGTGATCCGAGATTCCCAAGAATTCCATTGTTGTAGACGAAAAATACTTATTGCACTACTTTTTCTTTGACTTAAAAGTAGTTTTATGAATACCGGTGCTGTGATGTCATGTTGAAGTGAAAAGCAATTTAACTGGTGTCACTGGCCCCACATTCCTGACATTGCCTGATGATGGAGCCAGACTTGGTCAGCTGCTTGTATCGGCCTGCACCACAGGAAGTGCATTTTCTGGTGGCTGATGGTAGCAGCTGGACCGTGTCTGCTGTAGTCTTCAGAGAATGCTCTCTGAAGGCAAGTGAGGCTCTTCTCTGTCTGCACCTGATAGTGCAGAACGTGCGGACCTGGGAGTTCACTGACCTGGTGTGTGAGAAAAGTGCGCAGTTGCCTGAATTTGTAGAAGGGGATGTTAAGCAGCAGCTTCATGTCAAAAGAGGCCTTAGCATCAAGTTGTTGGCTTGATGATAAGGAAGCATTTCGGAAGACAGTGTTGGCAATGTCGGGGTGGGATTTGAAGACCTTACCAAGGACACAAACCAAGTCTTCTCCTGTTCCCGGCATTTCCTTTGCCCTACTACTAATCAGCTGCATGGGGTGGTGCAGCCATGATGACGTTACTTGTCTCTGAGATCGGGGTAATCTGAAAAAGCTGAGGTGAGCAGAAATGGATTATCAGTCCCAGTCCTTTCATCCATCTTCAGCATATTGTGGATATGATTTCCAACAAAGGACTGGGAATGATAAGCCTGCTTATCCACCCCAAGCTTTTTCAGACTACCCTCCAAGGCTAATTGAATGGGCCCCATCTTAGCAGTAGCTAAGTCATGGAGCTGATTCAATTCGCCTTGGGCATCTTCACACTCCTTTTCCAGATTCAGCAAATCTGCTCTGGATACTGCCAACACATTCTGAGTGAATAACATCATGTCATTCACATCAGTTGAGTTGACAGATCCAGTGCAGCAAGGACAGATGTATATTTCATCTACGGAGAGAAGGTGGGCAGGGTCAGCGATGGAGACGCACACTGGGTGGAACCACTCCTTGCAGGTGTTGCATTCCACCCAAAGGTCGTCTTCATCGTCATCGTCCGCCTCACCTTCTGACCCAGATGAAATATACACATTCTCAGAAGCCTTAGTGTTCATAATACAAGCATTTGGGAAACAAGTCTCATTCCGGGTGACCTTTCGACGCGGTCTCTTGGCAGAATTGGCAGAAGAGACCAGTTCCTCAAATGCTTGTATTATAAGCTCTTCGGAAGTAATCCTGTCCTTCAACTTGCTAACACGATCTTTTTTTGCCAGCAAGTTGTTCAGACAGTACCTCCCATGCTTCCTGGTCAAGGTTTGCCTGATTGCCATCCAACTTGGCTGCATTCCCCTCCATCATCTTGTACAAGTCCTGTACAATACCAAGGTACAGGTGGAGCGGAGAGGGACAATCTGGGAAACCTCAACTGGGAAGAGCATGGGAGCGAAGACACTATGGCATTTCCTTGAATTGTCCTTAGGCTCTCCATGCATTGTCAGACAAGTTTCCAGGTCGTGGCAATACATGGCCTGTGTCCGCTTGGTCCATGAACACTCAGGATTATCCACAAACTCCCCAGAAACAGAGTGCATCTTGGGAGAGTGGATGATGGATGGAGAATTGTCGCTGCGTTTCAGGGCATCGAGAGGAACCAGACAAAACAGACAAGGGTACATGGCATTCTTTCACCTTGTCTGTTTTGTCTGGTCCCTACCGACTCTGAGCGATGAAAGGTGTGACACCTGTCTCGTGTAGGGACCAAACATTGTGTGCATGTTGTCAAATGTGTCACTGCCTTCATAATAGCACATAATTTTGGTGTTTTCCGCGCTATTGCAGTTAACAACATTGACAACTTGCACACAAAGTTTGGTGCTGTCACCACCTTTATCGGCCCCGATCTTCAGCCACAATTCACCATTCATCTCCGGAGGTTCATGGAAGTCTCCAAGTTCCACACTCAAATTGACATATGATTGAATGCCATCTTCAAGAGATGGCACCCTCACATATGCCACATTCTCACCGTCATTGCCAGCCCTGGTCTTCCTTAGCTGCTCAACACCCACTTGTACAGCAAATTTCTCCCGCCGGCTTTTCATTTCACGCCGCATCTGCTTTTCAGATGCGAAAAGCGTGATGCCATGGTAGTGTGAGAAATTTGCGCAGTTGCCTGAATTTGTAGAAGGGCATGTTGAGCAGCAGCTTCATGTCCAAAGTGGCCTTAGCATCAAGTTGTTGGCTTGATGATAAGGAAGCATTTCGGAAGACAGCGTTGAGACTGACAGGGAGGGGGAAAATCTGAAAACCCAGGAGGGGGAGATACTGGCCTACTCAGTTGTTCCACAAGTGGCAGAAAGTCAGCTGAAATGTACAGAGAAGACATATCACAGTCAGATGAGATGGACGGAATACTTGAGGGTCTGACAAGAAGGTGATGAGATCGAGAGAACAGATGTAGATGGTTGAGGTTCTGCCAGCAGAAGGTTGGACGAAATCGATGGTGCATTAACAGTCAAAGCTGGTGCAGGAATAGTAGACATACATTTAGATGGTGCAGAACTTGAAGATGAGGATGGAACTGATGGATCTTGTGTGGACGGATGTAGTAATGAGCAGGACGGATCTTGTGTGGACGGATGTACTAATGAGCAGGACGGATCTTGCGTGCACGGATGTAGTTCTGCCAGCAGAAGGTTGGACGGAATCGATGGTGCATTAACGGTAAAAGCAGGTGCAGGAATAGTAGACATAGAAGACATAGATGGTGCCGATGAGGATGGAACTGATGGATCGTGTGTGGACGGATGGAGTAATGAGCAGGACGGATCTTGTGTGGACGGATGTACAGCAACAACAGAGCCATCATCGAGACGTGACAAGTCTGAAAATATAACAAATCAGTTCAACAAAACTGAGGAGTAATTTAATCATGTTAATCACACAGACAGGCAGATGGCGATTTTCATTTCAAAATTTATTTTAGGTACAGTGTTAATGTCATTACAGTAAAACTGTGCTTTATTTTGACTTGCGCATCATGGTCCTAGATGGACCTTTGTGAGTTAGTAGACCGTTGACATTTTGCGCATACCGGTACCTTGCTTTTCCATCCTTCTTGTCGTCTCGAAGAGGGCTCTGTTGCTGCGTTTCCCCTTGAAGTGTTTTTTCTTCCCACCCCGACCGACCTTCCTCCT
>NMRB01002056.1:81149-97796 GCA_002633025.1 Notospermus geniculatus | reverse complement strand
GTGTTCAATGGAGAATGGGTCCATGGTGCCCAGAATATTTGTTCTTCGAGCCTGAAACGGACAGGTCTATAGGTTCCAGTAACCCATAATGAGAGTTTCATATGCCACTTTGGCCCATCTACGAATGCTACCGTGGGGTGTTGGCACCCATGAGCAGCAATAGTAGATGGGCCAAAGTGACCTGTGAAACTGGTCATTATGGGTTACTGGAACCTAAGGACCTCCTCGTTTCAGGTTCGAAGAACAAATGTATTCTGGGTACCATGGACCCATTCTCATCTCAAACCCACGTGCCCAGGTAGTGGACAAAATCATGGGTCTCTCGAGCCCATTGGTTTTTACAGTGCAGTGTTGCCAAATGGCCACACCACTTTTGGGCAGTGCCCCCATCTAGTGGTACAGAGTATTAACTAAACCCCCACATTTTCTATAGCCTCTATCCCAGTGTTGCCATTTGGTACCCGTTCAAGCCTTACCACACAATTCCAGTTTATGTGTAGCAGCACCCAACATGTCAGACCCCATGGTGTGCATGCACTGTTGTGTCAACCGAAAACAACATCAAAATACCTTTGATAAACCGAGTGCTAGGTATGTCAAGTTAGATTATTATAAAAATGTATTGTTTATAAATCATATATAATAAAAAATCTCGTAGGTAATACCATTTTCGGAAAAATGTGGCGGATGTTCATCTTGCTGTTGCCAAATGGCAACAGTGGGATGCAACGGCTCGGATCAACCTTATTATTCAATATAGTAATTTTCAGTTTTGAAGACCTATTTCACACTAGTTATCAATGATTACCTTTAGTTTATGTCCACTATTGAAAATAACGTGGAGGCCGATTATTTCCCTGTTGCCAAATGGTAACAGTGGGACGTAATGGGATCAAGCCTTGATTGGGTAGTTATATACTCATCAAATTTGAGGTCCCTTAGGTAATTGTCTGTACTGTTGTTTGCCTAACATATATTAGAGAATGTATCTCTTACTGTGGTGGGGGTAGGGTGGCTGGGGGATACAGGGATTTCGTCCTCCCCCGGGTATTGCCCCCTCATGACTATTGCCGCATGCCAAAAAATGTCTTAGTTCCCTACAATGTTCTTGAAAATGATTTATATTTCTCAAATTTGCACAGGGAGTTTATATAGTCCATATTGGCAGGGGATATGATTCATGGCTATTGAAAATTTATTTCTACATTGTTGCCGTTGCAGCCCAATGTTGCCATATGGCAACATTCCAATAAGGGTCCAAAATTTTGGCGCAAGATATTTTTGAATGAATTTTTATTCTAATGAGCCATTTTCAACTTCTATCCCAGTAGGTAATAATTTTCCTTCAATTAAATCTGTGGTTGGGATAGAAAGACATGATGTATCAGTAAATTGTTTACTTAGGTTAATATCAACTGAGTAAACCGTTATGAACTGTTGCTAAAAATAGCTGCACTAGGAGGAGATTACCGGTATCTAGATAATCTCCTCCTGGCTGCACATGTATTATGGAGCGTGAGCATGGTGAGAGGTTAGACAATCTCCATCCACGCAGGCATCTATCGTAATATCTCTGCCACACCAGCTACCGTAGCCTTGTGGCTATCCACTAACTTTTTCTCCCAAATGATGACAAATACTTGTCATTTCGGCGTGATCAACGAAACGAACCTTTGTTATTAATTGTATATTGTTATATTTACGTATCAAGGGAATGAAATTTCTCCTTCACAAGTTAGAGTGAAAAATCCCAAAAATAGCCTTTTGCAAGCTCTCAAATTTCTAATATCTAAAAAAATAGGCCACAAAATTTGCCAAATACCACGCAGACACGGGTTTATAATACAAAAATCATCCCCTCCAAATTTCAGCTCGAAAGGTTGTACCATGGCTGAGAAAATCCGCGAACATAAACCGTGAAAGAAAATCAAGGATGATAATAATGGTCACTCTAGTGAACCAATGAGGAAAAATCTACTTGAGGCCATTGTTACCAGAATATTTCGTCTGCCAGAATATTTTCGTTTCTACCAGAATATTTTCGTTTCAGAATATTTCGTCTGCTGTTGACCACTTTGTGTCAGGCCTTGAACTTAATGTGATTAATGAATCTGGGGATAGATGGCAGCACTGGCTGTAGTCGTTCAGAAATTAGCGGGGTTGGGCGACTTGGGGTTGGGCGACTGGGTGGGGGAGGGGGCGTTTTGCCCTGCACTACTCGTTGCGTGCATGCCGCCGTGTTGCACAGTCTGGTGTGTATGCTGTACAACTGACCTGACTCACCACCAACAAGGACCACCATGTAGGTGACTTCTCACGTGCGTTTCGCCCCTAGGCCTACAATTTTTAAATGCATAATATCATAGACATTACATGCTTTCGCTGCTTTAAAGCCTCGCTTATGTCGCCCTACGCTGTGATAGAAATAGCGTCAACAAGTTGCAACTGATAACTTATGTCGCCACCGACTAAAATGAAATGGTCCATGGACCATGTGCTCACTCGTTTGGACATACAGTGTAATGACAAAGAGAGGTACATGTCAGTTATGAGCAATCTGGGTCAAGTCATTCCCAAGTTGCAGGACTTCAATGATTGTTGGGTTATCCCGCCTGGCGGCCATATTGGATGTCCGATCGGGCCAAAACTTCACATGCACATAAAGGTCATCTAGAGGGAGCCACATAGCACATTTGAGCGCTCTGGGTCAAGTCGTTCCTGAGTTATAGCACATTTGATGATTTTCAGGTTACGCCACCTGGCGGCCATATTGGAAGTTTAATCAGGCCGAAATTTGACGTACTTGAAAAGGTCACCTAGAGGGAGGTAAATATCAAGTTCGAGAACTCTGGGTCAAGCTGTTCCTGAGTTATAGCACTTGGTCGATTTTCAGGTTACGCCACCTGGCCGCCATATTGGATGTCCGATCGGGCCGAAACTCAGTAGTTTTGAAGGTACCCCTCTAATACATGTTTATGCAAGATATGAAGATGCTCGGTGAAATAATGAAGATCTGTGTCAGGTTCGTCACTTTTGTCGAACTTTGACCTCTGTGACCTTGAAAAGTAGGTCAAATCAAAAACCCGTTATATATGTTATGTATCCTAATATGATACAAGTCCAACATCAGATTAGGGAAAGACGATGATCGTGACTGCTCGATACTCTATGCCCACTTCAAGTTGCCAGGGCATTCTGTCGAGGACCTGAGGTTCACCATCCTCGAGACATGTCCAGATGAGACGACCCTCCTTGTACAGAGTTGAAATGGATGTGGACCCTTAAAACCATCACCCCCTCAGGTCTTAACACAAGATGCTGAGGTTCTGAGTCCCTAGTTTGGCATTCGTGTTCTTTTCGCTCTCTCCCCCGGTAGGCCTATTCCTTTGTAGGTTTTCCAGTTGTGGAGGGCTCGTGGCTACCCTTCTGGTCTAGGCCTTTTTCCCCCCCCCCCTTTTGCTCTATTCCTCCTCGCCCTATTCTTCTCATTGCTCAGTGATTTGCATTATCCATTCTGGTTTTTTCCTACAAATCTGGAAGTTGACTTCCTTTTATATTCTTTTACTTTGTGTTGACCTTCGTGCATCTTTTCGCTTTGTGCTTGTTATGTATTACACATGTCATATTTATTAAACCCTTTTCTTTCAGCTAAATCAGTTTCTCCTTAATTACATCCACTCCCTTTATTAGGTCCAGCAACCATCCGTGGGGCTTGGACACTTTTCTTTCCTTAATTACATCCACTCTCTTAATTAGGTCCAGCAACCATTTGTGGTGCTTGGACACTATTCTTTCCTTAATTGCTCACTCATCCTGTCTACACAGGTGTTAGTTCTACATTTGGGTTTCAGCTCAGTCTTTTCTAGAGTTTCAGATTGTAAAGTTCCACTTGAAAAAGACCCCGGTTGGGGTCGAAAATTCGTGAATTCTGGAGATTGACTTCTTGCTTATTATCATTTTGTGTGTCAATTTTGTGCTTTTCTGTATCTTGGCTAATATGATACACCTATGATAAAAATTTGGAGATGATCAAGTCATTAGTTCATACAGGAGTTATTGCACTTTTTGTGTTTTTGGTTTTGGCTACCTGGAGGCCAAGCCAAGAATCGAATCAGACCGAAACTTGGTGTCGTAGGTCATCTGACCTAGGGGTATGTATGTACCAAGTGCCAGATCAATAGCTCCAGCGGTTACGAAACGTGCCCTGCTAACGGACAACGACGGACGACGACGACGACGTCCGAGGGCGGACGACGGACGCCGCAGGACGATAAAAGCTCACGAGTGAGCTAAAAACACCGATCGGTCGCAACTACCTGGAACTAGTTTATCGCCGTCTTTTGAATGCTTATGTCGACACAGAGTTTTTTTTATTTTAAGTAACGTGGTGATTAGGTCACGTGGTCACGTTAGGTCATGTGGAATGTAAAGCGACTTTCATTGGCTGTCTTCTCAGTATACCATTCCTCGCTATTGTGGGCGCGCTTATGTCGACTGTGATAAGCAGATACAGTTGTCAACTAGTCGCTGAAGTTGAACACGTCCGATTTTCAGGATCTGGATGTTTGTAGTTTGCAACTAGTTACTCGCTGACGCCCGAGACCTTATGTCACAAAGTATTTGTGACTAATTAGTTCCAACTACGCGCCGATTATCAGTTGCCAACTAGTTCTGACTGCAGTAAGGGCGACATAAGCGAGCCTTCAGAGATAACGTCGCTTTTCTCTCTTCAAGCAGCGGAAGCATACCTGGTACTTCATTAATAACATCGCCACTAAGCCTACATCATGGTGAACCCCTACAAGCCCTACCGGTTCAATAATTCTCGTTAACACTGTTGATGTGCACCAGTGGTTGCCAAGTTCAATCATGGAGTTGGTGCATTATAACGTTTCCAGCTATTCTTCTCATTTCGTATTCCCCAGCCGACCACAAATCCAATCTATCAGTCAAGCAAGACATTGGGTCGTATTTTAGAATGTTCCTTAAAGCTGAACTGCATGAACAAAAACACCACAGCGCCGCAGTATGGTGGTCTACAGAAGTGCAAACGCCCTTCGAAACACCTCCAGAACATGATAGACCACCAGCGTATTTGGTGGCGCCACTGTATTCAATCTCAGGCTTTCTATCGAGACACATCAAGAGATAGTGTCCAAGTGACAGAGCCTGGGTAGACTTAGTACAATCCGTAGGAACTTGAGCATGAGGTTGGTCAGGGTTCTTTAGTGCTTGCGCGCAGTTAAAATATGTGGTACAATGGCAATAACTTCGGCATCAACAAATAATACACCACTCGTCTGAGTTTCAGAAACTCAATTTGGTATCATTGCAAACATGTTGCACATAAATCTTATTTTATTTCTTTTGCCATAGTTTTGTTATTTGAATATATTTTCACAGAAACGCAATGTACTTGATATGAGCAATAATGCATACATGACTCGCGCGATGTGTGTGTATTTGGAGAAAGAATATTTAATTGATTGCGGTAATTATGACCAAAGGGATAAAATAAGAATTATCCTCAACCTATACATAATGATATCTGATGACGTTGATATACGTCAAATGAGTGTTGTATTGTTTTTGAATGCATAAATGTTTTCAACTGGTGCTTTGGTAACACCATAAATGTCAACAAGACGTGAATACTATAGAATAGTGACCGACTTTACTCTCTGGTTCGGTAAGAACCTAATGCCTTCGACCTGCAGAAGTCACTGGATGCCATGTCTTGATGTTGCTCTATTGACTGACTCAGGGTGAATACAGTGGCGCCACCAAATAGCCTGGTAGTCTATCATGTTTCGGAGGTGTTTTGAAAGTGCCTTATGGTCGTTTGCATTTCTCTTGACCACCACCGTGGCGTGGTGGTCTTTTTTTAGTGCTCGGATCTCCAGTTTTTGTTCATGCAGTTCAGCTTTAAAGCCCCACAGTATTGTATTTTACGAAAGTTTCGAAATGTTCGGAGAGAGCACATAGAGGTCTCATAGCTTGTGAAGGTCCCCAAAATGCTTGTCTGATACGTACTTCAGAGAATCAACGCATAGGTTTCAGCACACATTGAAAAAAACTGTAGGGAGAGCCATAATGTATTCAGATGGAGCGCAGTACATTTTACACTACGCTGACGTCGTGACGTCGTGCACTGACGTCAAGAATCGCGGCGATGATTTGCGTTTTTCAAATTCAATACAGTGGGGCTTTAACATTATAGTCCACCTTTAACCTATTGTTCTCGATGGTTTTACAATAGACTTGGTCGGCCCTAACATTAAGTAAAGAAGGTCAATTTTTGCGGGACACAGATTTACAGGTTTCTGTGCACTGCCAGTCCTATTTGCAGTATTTGGGGCTTTTTTGTCATTTCGTTCCTTAAGGAACATTCTAAAATCCGACCCCTAATCTATTTTAAGCAGCCAATCAGAACCTGACTGAACCAGATCTATCAACCTTCAGAGCTATTTTACGACGCTGTTTTAGTAACCAGGAACTTTCCATTCAGGTTATTTGTCTAAAAACAGTTGGTGGTACGCAGATTTTCTGGTTCTTACAGTATCATACACGACCAAGCCCCCGTAGGCATTTGCTGACGTACCGGAATACGTTTCGAAAACCCCACTTATGCGCTTTAATCGTCGGAATCTCTGGTTTGGCAATGGCCCACAAGCCGGAATCTTGACGAGTAATATTTTCCCTCGTATCCTCTTGTCATGAAGAATTAGAAATAAATCATTTGATGTTTCCCATACATCTAACCTTTTGTTCTGAGTGAAGTCCTCCGATTCTGCCCCGACAAGAAATGGATACTTCTCCTTGTAGCCAGATTCTTTAGTGAACACATATCGAGGATGCTGACTGCCGAATGAGGACACTAAGATCAATCCCTCTCTCAGGAGCAGGTACCTCCCTGCTCGGCTGGAGTCTATGCACGTTTCATTCACCAATAAGTATAACTTGCGAAGACGGTCAAACAAAATATCAAACACGAATAAACGAGCCATATTACCGTATGGGTAATTTGACAATGAAGCAAATGCTTTATTAGGCCCTGTTCGATCTGTGCCAAGAATTAACCGTTGATAAGCTAGATTCGCCTGATAGACAGGCAGCAGAATTGTTGCTATCTTCTTCCCTCGAATGTCGAAAGCAGTCCATTTGTATTTTGAAATGTCATTGAAATTTCTGAATTTCGCAACAATGCGATCTCCACTAAGGCTGGGATAACTCATCAGCCCATTCAAGAAAAACACGGAACGGCATCTGTATTTTAATATCCCGTTGAATATCAGTTCGATTCCGTGGACCAAATATTTCAGAATAAATTTGGAGATGATAATGAAAATATCTCCCAAACAACACAAAGCCCATTCTCTCAGGAAAGACCTCTGTCGCGGTACTCTGATCAACCATGATCTTGTAGGACTAATTTTCGTGTTACCTAGAGTGTAAAGGGCCTGTCACACTGAAGTAGTTCTCAAGTAGTTCCTGCCCCGTCCTAAAAACATCATAAAACGGGCTAGAACGTGTAACCATTGGCCAAATAATGCCTCGGTGTTCTGGAGCACCCTTCCCGTCCAAGATGTTGGTAAAAAGACTGTAAAAAGTTGCCACTACGTCCACTCCATTCGCACACAGTTTGGGCCCGTTGGGCAACATTTTCAAGAACGTACTGAGAACTAGCTCAATGTGATGGGGGCATAAGGGTTGGTTCATACTCCGTCCGGATTTTACGTCGACTATGATCAATTTCAATGTGGGTGCACATCCACGCCTTGGAAACTGCGATCAGTTTCATGCGCTTGATGGTCCGCGAACAAGTATGAATTGGCCCTTGTGCCCCGATCACACGGAGCAATTTCTCTCGTCAGTACCGGTGTAATGTTTGTAACTGCCCCCCGTTTGCCAATGCCCCCAAACAAAAGATTGACGGAATAAGCGGCAACGTGACAATGAGGGAGGCACTGATAAACATGTCTTTCTGTATTTGAGTGTCCGCCGAACAATAAAGCGGGGATTGTCATACGGGGGGCATTCTCACACATTACACCTGTACGTTCTTGAAAATTTTGCCGAACGGGCTCAAACTGTGTGCGAACGGAGTGGACGTAGTGGCAACTTTTTATAGTCTTTTTACGAACTTCATGGACGGGAAGGGTGCTCCAGAACATCGAGGCATTATTTGGGCCAAGGGTTAACACGTTCTAGCCCGTTTTACGATTTTTTAGGACTGTGCAGGACGTTTCGAGAACTACTTCAGTGTGACAGGCCCTTTAAGCCAAGCGCACATTCGCGACAAAACTCAATGGGTTAAGCGTCGCTTATGTCGCTCTTACGTACAGTCAGAACCATTTGGCAACTGATGGTCGGCGCGTAGTTGGAATTAATCAGTCATAACTACTAGGTGACATAAGCTCTCGGGCGTCAGCGAGTAACTAGTTGCAAACTTAAAACATCCAGATCCTGAAAATCGGACGTGTTCAACTTCAGCGACTAGTTGACAACTGAATCCTGCTTATCATAGTCGACATAAGCGCGCCCACGATAGCGAGGAACAGGTGTAATGTATGAGAATGCCTCCCGTATGACAGTGCCCGCTTTATTGTTCGGCGGGCACTCAAATACAGAAAGACGTGTTGATCAGTGCCTCCCCCATTGTCACGTCGCGGCTTATTCCGTCAATCTTTTGTTGGGAGGCACTGGCAAACGGGGGGCAGTGAAAAACATTACACCTGTATACTGAGAAGACAGCCAATGATATTCCACGTGATGACGCCATTTTGACTGATCACATGAGCGTCGAATCACCACGTTACTTAAAATCAAAAGAAATCTGTGTCGACATAAGCACACAAAAGACGGCGATAAACTAGTTCCAGGTAGTTGCGACCGATCGGTATTTTTCTACTAGGTGGCGACATAAGTTACCAGTTGCAACTTGTTGACGCTATTTCTATCACAGCGTAGGGCGACATAAGCGAGGCTTTAAGCTTCCTCTACATAGAAGTATACGGTATACGAAAACGCGGGTTAACAAAGGCTTCCCGAGGATTCAAGACCGTGAAGCCATTGTTAACCGGCATTTTCGTGTACCGTATAATAGGGAGGTTGAGATCAGCGACTTATCACGGATCCTTATACGTATACGGGTAGAAATCTGTACGAGGACAAATTTCGTGTGCATTTCGATCCGTATACGTATAAGGATCCGTGATAAGTTGTTCATCTCAACCTCCCTATTTTTATGTAAAGGAAGCCTTAGGGGTGTCTGTTAAAACCGACTGACCTGGCTGAGTGACGAGTCGACAGCGTTGGGTCAGTCGACTTTAAAAAACACCCCTAACGCATTGAGTTTTACCGCAAATGTGCGCTAGGCTTTACGGTAGATTCATACTTCTCCGTTTTGCACTTTGCGCTTGTACGTTACCTATGTTTATGTGTGGTACCAATAATAAAATTACTTTTTCTACCATGCACACAGATAGGAAACGGACAAGCGCAAAGCGCACGAACACGAAGTATGAATTGGCCTTCAAGCTGCTATGACTTCACGTCTGCGATATCATCACAATGAGACCACCTCACTGATTTGATATGCACACCGGTGTGCCAAGCCGCGATGATGCCTGTCCTCCCACTTCGCAGTTTATCGTGAGACTGCTGATTGAAAATGGTCAGCTAATGTTCTTTTTTTCGGCATTTCACGAAATGTCTGCGACAAGCGTAGAACACCACGATTTACCAGCGGGGAAATTCGTCTCTACCCATCTCACAAGCAAATACCCAAAACTAGAGCACAAAAGGCGACACACAAAATGATATAATAAAATTATATTTGTGGAGGACGACTTCGGTTATTATATCACAAGCAAATATACTGGATAGTTCCCCCAATACCGGTCAGAGCGTATGAAATCGCCATGAATAGGTAAAGGTGACTATGGTTCATAATTGGTGGAATCATGTCACGAGGGGTCTGCGGTAAACTGCACTATTGATGAGGGGTTGGAGTAGTGGTCTCATTGAAAGAAAGTTTGCTGAGTGTCCACAATCAATAATCAGTCCATAGTAGGGCCGTTTAGACGACAAGCCAACAAAAAACACATTCAGATTCAATCCGATTGGATCCGATTGACCCGCATCGGGTCTCATTTGCGTTTGGACGAGATTTGAATGGGTCGCATTAGGTCCAATGCGGTTCAGTGTGGATTCGGGACCATTTTAAATCCACATTGGACCGCATTGTGTAGCGTTTACACGCAAGAGTTTTGAACCACAATCGATTCGATCGGATCGCATGTGGATTTTTGCCTGTCGTCTGAACTGCCCAAGTGTCAAACTGACCGCATTTGCCAAACTAACCGCATTCATTTTGTGGTGGTGATGTTCGTTTCAATCGGGGTTCGCCGCACGCGAATCGAGCGTGTAATTGACACATGGAAACAACTAATGGCAACCCACTGTCGCATTTTTCCGCCGCGGTTTCATCACTGACCGACAAATCCTTTGTTTTTTTTCTCGGTTCGCTGCATTCCTGGCCAAGTTCACGTGGGTACAACTGGTCAAATCAATATTCATGAATGAAGAGCATGGACATGGTAGGGCCTTGTCCGCTACCTCAGTATGATAATTATAGGTTGATATACTGACCGGTATTGGGGGAACAATCCAGTATCTAAACATACAGTATCTAGATCCCAGTGGCAAAACTACATGTAGCGGCGGTATCCATAAAACATCTTCACTGTATCAAATTTCTCTGAAGTTTTGTCCAGAGAAGTAGCCTTTCCTTACGTGTTATGCATAAAATGTCCTAAGGTAAGGAAGTTCCCTCTGTCATCATTTCTTAAGGCGGGGACTACGTATACCTGAACTCATTCCCTAGTGGCAATCCACGGAACTTTCCTTTGTGCGCTGGTCAAACGACCAGTCATTCACATTCAGATTAACTGATATACTCTTTTCGAAAACCGATTGCAACAATTTTGGACTTCAATGGTCGGTCAGTCAAAGACGGGCCCATTGATCAGGTTTGCAATTGACCACAGACAAAAATATATAACACCAAAAATATACAACTCGAAAACCGCAAATCTGGCTACATTCTTTCAATAAATAACGCTATCAGCCCGGCATTTTCTCGTGATTTCTATGTCTTAATCGAAAATTGAAGTCTTGTCCTACCAAATGAGACTTGTCTGACGAGTCAGTTCCTCGAAATAGGTGAGATACAGCGCTCCAAAGTTGGGTTGTTTCGGCTTCTTTTCGGCATTTTGTGCTGGCACCTTCCCGGGTGATAAGTTTACTAGATTCCCATAAGATGGCACTCTAAACGAGCTTGCTAAATATGGCAACCGACTCTTGGGCTCTCATTGGCTGTGTTACGAGGATTCCCGGAATTGACCGCCTCCCGTCGCCAAATATGGAAAGACTTGATCGCGAGCGCCATCTGCTCAGAGCAGTCAAACTAAAAATTAACATAGCTCCCGGGAAACCGCTTGCACGCAAGGAGAAATGGGGCTTGAAGTGGTCACTTTTCGGGCGCTATATCTCAATTAATACTTGGTGTTGAAAGGTGTAACAAGTGTCATTGTTTAGAAAAAGACCTCATCTTTCCATACCAGTAGAGAAATTAGTAATCGGTCGAACCGTTCGGCCAAAACTTGCTGTTGAACACACAGAAAAATTGGTGATTTTCGAGTTGTATATTTTTGGTGTTATATATTTTTGCCACAGATGAACATACCGCGTAAAACCTTCCCCATTCAGCATTATACGCGCCGACCCTAAAGGCGCGGCTCCACATGACAGTTTTCTGTCGAAAGTTTGCTGTCAGATAGTAACTTTCCAATGACTATCCCGTGGAAGTTGTTCAGCTAGTGACTGTATGACAGCAATAGATAACTGTCCGAAAGATTGTGGGATAGTCAATTTCTGTCGTGTGGAAGTGATCCCGATAGATTTTGTAAGCTAGTAAAAAGTGTTAGACAGCCCTTTTATTGAATAGCACCTGTTCTATTTCGGGATAGAACTGTAGTACAGATCAGTGCGAGATGTACACGAGAAAGGGCAGACGAATTTCTCGTTGAAGTTGCGGAGGGGTTTGTTCAAAACCTGGCGTTGGCATTGGCATTGGCATTGGCACTGGCAACGAAATGAAGTGGAAAATGATTCTGAACTTCATGCGAATCCAAAGTGGTGACGTCATGAAAGGACGCCTGGTCCACCTTGGTCAGTCAGTTGTTGGAAGCCGACCAGGACGGTTCTCACAGCTTGGCCGCTCCTTTTGTCTACAGTGTGTTATTCACACTTTTATGACACAGGGCCGTTGATCCGTGTGTGTTGGCTTCCTACAGGCTCTCTACAGTGTATACTGTGGCTCAATATAGCGACGGACTGCTATGCTGAGAGGGTTTTTAGTGTGGCGAAGGACTGCTACGCAGAGAGAGAGAGAGTTGAGTCATGATAAAGGATTTTCATGATAGTGTATAGCATAGCAAAGGACTGCTATGCAAAGAGAGAGAGTTGAGTCATGATAAAGGATTTTCATGACAGTGTATAGCATAGCGAAGGACTGCTATGCAAAGAGAGAGAGTTGAGTCATGATAAAGGATTTTCATGACAGTGTGTAGCATAGCGAAGGACTGCTATGCAAAGAGAGAGAGTTGAGTCATGATAAAGGAACTTCATGACGGTATAGCATAGTGAAGGTCTGCTATGCAGAGAGAGAGTTGAGTCATGATAAAGGAACTTCATGACGGTATAGCATAGTGAAGGACTGCTATGCAGAGAGAGAGTTGAGTCATGATACGTGAGACATTGATAGCAAGTTCATGAAGTATACATGTACAGGGTACGGTTATGCATTAGAAAGGTTGAGGTGTCGATGCTTTGGTCAAAGTGGGCAAGTAAAGGATAAGGATTCCTGGGCGGAGTGGTTTATTTTGCTCCAGTTTTTCAGGACTATGAGTGTTGTGCCATTTATGGCGTAAGCATGTGGGAGATTTGTCAGGGATGATGTTAATGATGTCAGTAGTTCTTGTTTCCTTTTTTTGGCATTAATTTCCATGTAGGAAGTGGGGGATGCAGTTGGAATCATTTGTGGTCGGCACTCTGAAGTGCGGGGCATTGTAGGGTGGCTGAGGTTTTGTGGCATGTTTGGTTTATTCTCATGTACGGCTGGGCACATTGGGTCCACATTTTTCTTGGCTTGTAGGAATAGGTGTGTTCAATGTAAGAAAGGGATTAAAATGCCATTCAAGCGGTGAGGGTTTTATTTCACGGGAAATTATTAGGGGAAAATGACACTGCTTTATGTTATATCAAGATACAGAAAAGCACAAAATTGACACACAAAATGATAACAAGCAAGAAGTCAATCTCCAGAATTCACGAATTTTCGACCCCAACCGGGGTCTTTTTCAAGTGGAACTTTACAATCTGGAACTCTAGAAAAGACTGAGCTGAAACCCAAATGTAGAACTAACACCTGTGTAGACAGGATGAGTGAGCAATTAAGGAAAGAATAGTGTCCAAGCACCACAAATGGTTGCTGGACCTAAAATTAAGAGAGTGGATGTAATTAAGGAAAGAAAAGTGTCCAAGCCCCACGGATGGTTGCTGGACCTAATAAAGGGAGTGGATGTAATTAAGGAGAAACTGATTTAGCTGAAAGAAAAGGGTTTAATAAATATGACATGTGTAATACATAACAAGCACAAAGCGAAAAGATGCACGAAGGTCAACACAAAGTAAAAGAATATAAAAGGAAGTCAACTTCCAGATTTGTAGGAAAAAACCAGAATGGATAATGCAAATCACTGAGCAATGAGAAGAATAGGGCGAGGAGGAATACAGCAAAGGGGGGGGGGGTGGACAAGGCCTAGACCAGAAGGGGAGCCACGTGCCCACCACAACTGGACCCCGGTTGGGGTCGAAAATTCGTGAATTCTGGAGATTGACTTCTTGCTTATTATCGCTTTATGTTATATCATACTTTATTTGTCGTGGAGTGTCGGAGAGGATTAAAGCTGTGACTCATATATTCAGGGTCGGTGGTTCCGACACAGTAGCTATGCATTGTTGGTGAAGGAATGAATAGTAGACTGTTTGTGGTTTCTGGCCAGGGTCAGAGTTGAAGTATTCCTTTGGTACATGCATATAAGAAGCAGGTCACCTGTGGCCAGTGCGCATTTTGACATCGGATGTTCGTGATGGCAACTCAGGTGAGGTCGTGGCTGAAAGCCGAGCACAGTCTGAAAGGGAAAGACATTTTGCCAGTCGTTCTGCGATTCAAATCTTTGATGGAAGAGGTGCCAGATGATGACTTAGCAAGTTTTTCGAAAAAGCATGTGTTGAAGTCTTACGACGGGGAGGAAATTCAAGCGAAGGTTCTTGCAATCACGGGTTATGATGTGAAGGTGAGCAATCGACAAAGTATTTCTATTGGTACATTTTAGCCAGGTTAGAATCGGGTAATCTTCTGTTCCTTCCTCCCGGGGCTACCTGTTAGCCTTAGCGGACCATTTCATCCACGTGGGAGGTAGAGGTGGAGAGGTCTACCCTCAGTCGTTTCCCTTCAACGGTATAGACTGATACATGTAGGTGGGACAATATTTTATGTCATGCAACGTCGAGGCTTGCTGTGTATCGTGCATGGATGCCTCCTTGCTACAACTGACGGCAAGGCGTGCAATAGTGGGTCGTGACAATAGGGTGACACACCGTAACTTGGTATGTTTATTTTTTTTACGTTGGTTTAATTAAATGATGGGACTATGTCAGTTTATGTCGGTGATATTCAGTGTGTCGGCGCGGTATTTTCAGGTGTTGCTGGGCTTGGCAGGGAAAGAGGATAATCTGACTAACCGAAGACAGTTGGCCCACTGCGTAATCCTCCAAGCAAACCAGGAAGGAGCACCTGCTGGACAGGTGTTGCCAGGTACCTCTGGGGAAAAATCCACTCCCACCGGAAAGGGAACGAAGAGGGTTAGTAGAGGTTATTAATCCATGTCGCTTGGTTGAATTGCTTAAAGGTGGTGGAGGGCGTGATAGCTTCGTCGTCTCTGATTATGTGCTGATTGTTTGTGTACTGGTTATGGGATATTCTTATTTTTCTTCAGAAACGACTTATCTATCTTGTATGGTTAGGGTTGAACGCTGTCGGCTAACATGACCTGTTTTATTCCAGAAGGCTGAGTCGAATGCCTCTACGGGTGCTGCGTTGGACCCTACGGCTGACCAACCTGCAGTGGTGGGAGATGCGGGCTCAGGACCGAGTAATACGGGCGACAGGATCCAGGACATAGAGAATGGAGATCAAGAAGATGAAGGAGAACAAAGGGGCAGCAAACGTCGGTTTAGCCCTTACACAGGTGAGGACACTTGCCTCGCGTACGTCTATTTCGAATAGTGTTCTCATAGCGGCCACGGAGGCGTTGAGCGATGCTGCTGCCGCAAACAACCACCAGGACCGTGAACTTTTCAAAATGGCCGCGTAGAGAGGCCTGTAGAGAGCATGACACGGAGGGACCCCTACATAGTCTGGTGATTAAGATGATCGGTACTGGGACGGCCAAGAAAACGCAGACTGCCATTGACGCGTGGAAGAAGATAGCCAAAAAGGAGAAGAAAAAGGACGATGTAGACAAAAAGGATGATGTACACAAGAAGAAAGAGGAGTCGAAATCCGCCTCATCCTCTTACCCTCAGTTTCCGTGGAATTTTTCATGGCAGAATCCTTGGCTTAATAGCTGGTATCCTAGGCCCTACAGGGGAAGGGGAGGCTATAGAGGTCTCCGTTCTCCTTCCCCTCGGCTTTGTTTTGTGTGTAGGTCGCCTGATCACTTGGCGTACTCATGCCCACAGAATCCGAATGCGACGTTCGGCAGGCCAGATCAAAAACCTGTCGGCATCGGAAGTGGTCGATTGTTCACGGCCGGTGCTCGCTCAAAAAATGTTTAAGTCTGGCAATTTCGGGGGATGTAGTGAAGTCTGGGTAGCGTGTTAAACTTATTTCTGTAGAATATTAACTTATGTTCGAAACCTTTCGTTTCATGCTCATTCATATTCCGTGCCTAGTTGGGAGTTGAAAGTACCGTTTGATCCAGTTGGGACAAGTGAAGTTTGTTGATTTTCGCGGCTCAGCCGCCCGTTCTCCGGTAGCTAGTCTTCCAGAACTTTGGGCAACCAATACCGCTGTGAGCTGGGAACACCTCCTGGGCAAAAATTTTGTCGCAGGTCAGCTTCATAATGAGGTAGATAATTGGAATTGGTTACTTGACCAAGTGGACAATGATGAATCTCCGATTGTGAGAAACTGGATTGTAAATGGGGTTAATGTTTATGACTTCTTCTGTCACTTCAAGGGGAATTTAAACGGCAGCCATGTCGACACTTCTGTACCCCCGCCGGTGATTCTGCAAAATTTCAAGAATTGTGAAATTCATGGTGCGTTGATCGCAAGTAAGCTGGAGGAGGGTATTCGCAATGGGTCTTTGCAACTTCTTGGTCGCGTCGGAGAAGTCCCTCCGCCTAGGGTTGTCATGCCTTTAGTCATGGTCGAGGGTTCAAGAAAGGCTCGTTTATGCCATGATGATCGCTACCTGAATAACTTCATCAGGCGCCTACCTTTTTCATTAGAGG